>CAJNDS010000021.1:0-215000 GCA_905221605.1 Symbiodinium natans
GGATCCCAGGGCTGCCTGAACGGCAACGGGGTCCACTGCTGCAGGCGGTGGTGGTACCAAACCTGGTGGTGACATGGGTGAAGCCATTGCCGGTATGGGGGTGCCCATAGCAGTCGGAGAACTAACCACCGGGCTTCCTGTGGGATGCACTACACCCGACAAGTTCGACATCGGGCTGAAAGCAACTCCACTGCCGACAACGGGGTTCCTTGGTGGAAGTGACGAGTGTCTAGACCCTGAAGGCCTCTCATAGGGAGGCTCAGCCCCTCTCCTGCCTCTCTCACGAAGCATTCGGGGTTCACCCTCACCTATGTGGTAGTACGATGGCCTTCCACGGCCCTCCAAACCAAGACAACTCAAGCACACACCAAGTCAGCGTATTGGGCTCACTTTCTTTCTTTGCAACAGAGCTTCCACGCTCCCCTACCACGTTAAAAACCCGAGATGCTAAGCAAGGCACCAAGGATACAACCAAGCCAACTCACACAAGTCCAAACCAAGCAAGCAAGCTCAGACACTCGGACAACACTTCTGTTTTGGCTTGCAGCACTCACACCAGTGCTCGTCACTTGAGCCAAAGTGGAAAACGTATCACAGCTCTCCAACTTGACAGCTCGGCTTAAAAGACCTCCAAAACTACCCTCAAGTCACGAAACTCGACGAGAGTGGTTCCCTTTGAGGCAAAGCGTTCCTGCACCGCCAATCGTACTCAGGCCACTGGGAAAACTTCAAAAGCTGAGCAGACTCCAAGCTGTGCACACAAAACTGCAAACTGCAAAACTCACCGTCACAGGATGACGCACAGTTCTCGAACTTCTACAACATAGGCGAGGGTGAACCGGAATGCTTCGTGAGAGAGGCAGGAGAGGGGCTGAGCCTCCTTATGAGAGACCTTCAGGGTCCAGACACTCCTCAGTTCCACCAAGGAACCCCGTTGTCGGTAGTGGAGTTACTTTCAGCCTGATGTCGAACTTGTCGGGTGCAGTGCATCACAGGAAGCCCGTTGTAGCAGAGAGGTCAATGAATAAAACCCCAAACGCAAAGCCCAAAAAACACAACAAGTGTTCGACGTGTAGGATGTGGTGCAGAGTGAACTCTGGAGCTTCGCTGTCTTGCTGTTAGTAAGTCCCGAGGTGTAAACCAAAGTCTTTGCGTGATATTTTTGCTACACATTGACAAGGAATTTGTAGTTGTGAAGCCCTTAGCTCTTGGAGAGAGCTGGTCGCAAGAACCGAACCTTGCTGAACACTTCGGTGTTTGGCTCAAGTGCTGAGTGAAAAAGAGACTGCTGCGCGAGCTCTGCTTTTCACAATTCGAAACACACAAGCAGAATGCTTCGAAAGCACCAATTTAAGGCAGACAAGCAGAATGGACTTCAAAGGCACCAATTTGAAGCACACAGGCACAATTCATTTGAAGCACACAAGCAGAATGGACTTGAAAGGCACAAAAACTAAAGCACACAAGCAGAATACACGGCGGAGGCGTATAGGCGGACAGGGGGTGACCGATCCGAGAACCGGCGGAGGAGGAGGCATGAGACTCAATTTTTGTTTCCCGATCGCCCCTTCGGGGCCGGCGATCGGGGTCCATGTCAAGTAGTCGCGACCTGCGGGTTGCGGCGAGCGGTTTGGCAACCGCGAACTCCAAAGCCCGGCGGGCCCCGCCCCGCCGTTAGAGAAAACCGATTCATACTCCAGGGTTCCCCTTGCGGAGGACCCAGGAGTTGGCGCATACGGAGGCCCCTGGGGCTGACGAGCACCCTGCATGCACATGCCAGCGCCTGGTGACGCAAGGGGAAGACGAAATGATTGGAGCTTCAAGCCCCCTCTTGAAGCCTTAAAACACCATGCCGCACCTATTTTTTTCGCAAATTTTGCGCACATCGAAAGGGACTTTGCGCGAAACCATCTTTTAGTTGTGACACACACTAACGAAACACCGAAACAGCAACGTGCAAGCCTTGTGGAGTCAAGTTTTGCGCGAGACCTATCTTTTGCACGCACGCACGCACGCACGCACGCACGCACGCACGCACGCACGCACTTGGCTACGTGCAGTCAGTGAAGAAGAGGGGAGCCACGGAACCCTGGCATTGTCGGGTGCTCGAGGTGGACGAAAGTGCCGGTATTTTTTGCTATACAACGGACTTTTATGTCAGCCTCCTGGTGGAGCACTGGGAGACATTGATGGAGCATGGGTTGCGATTGGCGTGCGATGGTACCCACGACATCTCCAACGCATCAAACTGATTGCTGTTGGTTGGTTGGCGCAGCATGTCCCCCGTCAGAGCATCGAAACCACATTTGTGCTGCTTGGTTTCGCGTTGGCGCCCAGCGAAAACCACGTGGCGGTTCGATTGCTCCTTGACAGCCTAGATGCACATGTGCGTGAGCATCTAGGCGATGGCTTGCGGAAAGCATCAGTCGCTCACATTGATGGTGGCCCTGCTTTGGTTAAGGCCTTTGTGGATTTTTTTTGCCAAGATTTCCAGTTGGTCCGAAGCCTCGAGCATGTCAAACGCAACATCCGGGAGCAGGGTGTGAAAAAGCTGACGCAGAGCTCTTGGTGGACCTCTACCAAAAGATGGGTATCGAAAAGCGCCTTCATTCGCAATACTGCACGGGACCATGTGCAAGTAGCAACAGTAGGGGCGGTAAACTGACACCCATTGTCGGCTTCAGAACCCACTTAGTTCTTATAACTCCCACAACCGGGTTACACGACCGCTCCTGCGCAGCCGGCTGCGAAGGCCTTGCTTCGGCCCTTCTCGCGACATCGCCTTCTACAGGCAGTTCTCCCTCCATTCCGCAAACCCTCACACAGCCGCCAAGTGCCTTGCAGGAGCCAAAAAACTTCCGGCGCAACTTGCTCGCAGCCACAGCAGCGTCTGGCTCTGAAACATTCTCCAGACACGGTGTTGGTGTAATCCGGCTTTGAACCTGACCAAACCTGTTTACACCCTCCCCTCCAAGCTGCGTTACTGCTCACACGTCGGACGTGCAATGTTCTGGTCTCGAGTTCATCACACAAGGGCGCTCGCCCCTTTAGCTTCCCCCGGAAACCCCGAGGAAAACAAAACCCTGGAAAGCACCTTTCAAGGAAGCTGGAGGCCGAAGAAGGGTGCAGTTTCCGACTCTCTTCACAATCTGGCTGCCGACCGATGCTTGCACTGGAAAAAAGATTCCCTCCCTTGGAAGGCGAGCCCCAGGGTTTTGTTTTACTGCCGCCCCAAAATCATTAGCTTGTTGTTTGCGCAGGGCCTCCGAAATCGCGTCCATTCCCTTGCTGCCAAAAGACTGGATGGCAAAGCCTCCTAAATCGCGTCAATTGCTTTTGACTTGGGGCAGGGGTCTCTAAAACAGTGCCATGCTGTTGAGGTCGCCTCGCACGTCTCCACAATGCTGGGACATTTGGGTTACCTGTTCCGGCCTCACAGCGCTTTGTCTAAGTTTAGGATACCTTCTGACTCCTCAACTCGGTGTCGCTAGGATACCTTCTCACTCATAAATAAACTCGGCGTCGCCGTTCAGGATACCTTCTCCTTCATGCGAGGCACCATAGTTCCCAAAAGTATGGCTCTCCTAAACCCTTTTGGATCCAAAAGCTACAAACTTGATTTTCACAGGCACCACGGGCGCTTGTCTTTGCATGGATTTTGAAAGGACGAAGCCCGCATAGCGAAAACAGAGCAGGGAGGCCCCAGAGTTCAAAAAAATATGGCTCATGCATCCTAAACCCTTTTGGATCCAAAAGCTACAAACTTGATTTTCACAGGCACCACGGGTGCTTGTCTTTGCATGGATTTTGAAAGGACGAAGCCCGCATAGCGAAAACGGAGCAGGGAGGCCCCATAGTTCAAAAAAATATGGCTCATGCATCCTAAACCCTTTTGGATCCAAAAGCTACAAACTTGATTTTCACAGGCACCACGGGTGCTTGTCTTTGCATGGATTTTGAAAGGACGAAGCCCGCATAGCGAAAACAGAGCAGGGAGGCCCCAGAGTTCAAAAAAATATGGCTCATGAATCCTAAACCCTTTTGGATCCAAAAGCTACAAACTTGATTTTCACAGGCACCACGGGTGCTTGTCTTTGCATGGATTTTGAAAGGACGAAGCCCGCATAGCGAAAACAGAGCAGGGCGGCCCCAGAGTTCAAAAAAATATGGCTCATGCATCCTAAACCCTTTTGGATCCAAAAGCTACAAACTTGATTTTCACAGGCACCACGGGCGCTTGTCTTTGCATGGATTTTGAAAGGACGAAGCCCGCATAGCGAAAACAGAGCAGGGAGGCCCCATAGTTCCCAAAAGTATGGCTCATGCATCCTAAACCCTTTTGGATCCAAAAGCTACAAGATCTTCAAACTTTGATTTTCACAGGCACCACGGGTGCTTGTCTTTGCATGGATTTTGAAAGGACGAAGCCCGCATAGCGAAAACAGAGCAGGGAGGCCCCATAGTTCAAACAAATATGGCTCATGAATCCTAAACCCTTTTGGATCCAAAAGCTACAAGATCTTCTAACTTTGATTTTCACAGGCACCACGGGTGCTTGTCTTTGCATGGATTTTGAAAGGACGAAGCCCGCATAGCGAAAACAGAGCAGGGAGGCCCCATAGTTCAAAAAAATATGGCTCATGAATCCTAAACCCTGGGACCCAAAAGCTACAAGACCTTCAAACTTATCACAAACTTATCACAGGCGCTTGTCACGACGTGCTAAACCAGCTCACGCTCCCTATTGGTGGGTGAACAGTCCGACACTTCGAGACTTCTGCGTCTCAATGATAGGAAGAGCCGACAGCCAAGGATCAAAAAACGCACGCAGTCCAGCCCCCTACCTACTCCCTCCCACCCCGAGGCGATCAGTCGCAGTCCAACAGATGATGGCTTCGTGGTAGGACCTTTCCAGCTGGCCACATGAGTCACATGAACCAAGTATCTGAAGGAAGTGTTCCTTTCGCACTGATTTCGATTACTGTCGCAGCATCCAGTTCATCAGTCGGGCAAACTAACCTGTCTCACGAAGCTCACGTTCCCTATTGGCGGGTGAAGACTCTGACACTTTGGGACTTCTGCGTCTTAATGATAGGAAGAGCCGACATCCAAGGATCAAAAAGCGCACACAGTCCAGCCCCCTACCTACGCCCTCCCACCCCCTCCGAAACACCGAAAAACCCTGAACACGTGCACACAGTCCAGCCCCCTACCTACGCCCTCCCACCCCTCCGAAGCACCGAAAAGCCCTGAACACTGAGCGGCGTTCAGTCGCAGTCCAACAGATGATGGCTTCGTGGACTGTCGCAGCATCCAGTTCATCAGTCGGGCAAACTAACCTGTCTCACGAGGCTCATGTTCCCTATTGGCGCGTGAACAATCCGACACTTTGGGACTTCTGCGTTTCAATGATAGGAACTCCCGCCCTCTCCGAAACACCGAAAAACCCTGAACACGTGCACACAGTCCAGCCCCCTACCTACGCCCTCCCACCCCCTCCCAAGCACCGAAAAGCCCTGAACACTGAGCGGCGTTCAGTCGCAGTCCAACAGATGATGGCTTCGTCGCATGACCTTACTGTCGCAGCATCCAGTTCATCATTCGGGCAAACTAACCTGTCTCACGAAGCTCATGTTCCCTATTGGCGCGTGAACAATCCGACACTTTGGGACTTCTGCGTCTTAATGATAGGAAGAGCCGACATCCAAGGATCAAAAAGCGCACACAGTCCAGCCCCCGACCTACGCCCTCCCACCCCCTCCGAAACACCGAAAAACCCTGAACACGTGCACACAGTCCAGCCCCCTACCTACGCCCTCCCACCCCTCCGAAGCACCGAAAAGCCCTGAACACTGAGCGGCGTTCAGTCGCAGTCCAACAGATGATGGCTTCGTGGTATGACCTTACTGTCGCAGCATCACCGAAAAACCCTGAACACGTGCACACAGTCCAGCCCCCTGCCTACGCCCTCCCACCCCCTCCGAAGCACCGAAAAGCCCTGAACACTGAGCGGCGTTCAGTCGCAGTCGTCGCATGACCTTACTGTCGCAGCATCCAATTCATCATTCGGGCAAACTAACCTGTCTCACGAAGCTCATGTTCCCTATTGGCAAGTGATAGGAAGAACCGACATCCAGGGATCAAAAAGCGCACACAGTCCAGCCTTCTACCGCCCTCCCGCCCTCTCCGAAACACCGAAAAACCCTGAACACGCGCACACAGTCCAGCCCCCCCTGCCTCCGCCCTCCCACCCACTCCGAAGCACCAAAAGCCTTGAACACTGAGAGGCGTTCAGTCGCAGTCCAACACATGATGGCTTCGAAAAACAAAATCTGAGAAACATAAAACAAGGCCAGGAGGGCTCAGGCGGGAAATTGTGCCAGAATATGGCCAGACGCTGTAATTAAGCAGGCCAAGGAGCCTCGCATAAGCAGGCCGGGATCACAAGCACCAGCTTTAACGCAGGCTTGAAGATGCTTAAAGAAGCTGACAAGTCTGCAATCATGATGCGTGGGCCTAGAACCCAAGGACGACAAAACAAGTGAAGTTTGTGACGCTTAAAAGGGCTGTTGTGAGGCGTGGAAAGTTGGACAGATCTTTTGCAGCAACCTGATTCCAAAACCCCAAAGAGCCAAAGAAGGAGAGACAGGTTGGAGGGCGCAGACTGGGGAGGCAGGCTGGGAGCAGGCTTGGAGGGGAAAAGGCGGCAGAAGAAGGAAGACAGTTTTTGCGCTTTGCGGACGAAACCATTCCACAATACCGAGTTCAACAACAATTCCTTTGTGGAATCAAAAACGCTGTGGCAGATGTGATCGGACACCTGCTTTCTCTGGGGCGCCTGCGAGCGAAGAAGACCTGGGGTTCAGGATGGCTGAGCGTTTTCGACAGGAAAACAAGCTCCGAAAGTCCTTGAAAGTGCATTCCAGGAATGCGATTGCACCTTGAGCATTGTCCGTAAAGTCCCAGAAGTCGTGCACGGTGCAGTGAATTTCTGAGCGTTTTCCCTCAGAAAAACCACAAAAATGGTTCCTAAAGCCCTTGAAAATCGCACACAGGGAATTCTTGGAAAAGTTACCGAAGGTCTTGAGAAATCGTCACTGCGCAGGGAAATTCCAGGGTTACGATTTTGTTTTGCGGCTACGGGCAACCTGTCGGTTGAACTTGAAGCAAGTCTGAAACTGCATCCTAAAGCTTTGCAGGGTCAAACAAGCTTGAAGCAAGTCTGAAACCGCACTCTAAAGCTTCCCTCGATTGAAGCAAGCGCAAGAACCAACCCTCCAACCCCCGAAAGCACCCTAAAACCTGCAAAAAGGGAGCTTCGCTCACTCATCATCCTCGAAGAGGAGGCTGTGCTCGCTCTCATCGTCAACAGCTTCGCACTGCGGGTTTTCACTCACATTGCGCTGCACAAGCTGCAGTTCAAAAGCAACTTTAAACTCCGTCAAGTTGCACCACAACATTGTCTACACCGGCTCTTGCGAGTTCCCGCAATTTGCCGTAGACAGCAAACATGTCACAACCTGCAAACCACATCTTAAGTTGAAAAGCACGCATATGGAAATGCATGGAGCTCTTCGCTGACTCGTCTGAGGCTCCGACAGTGTTGAAAGGTTTCCGTCCTGCAACTCTGCGGAAACTTGCAAAAAAACCGTCTAGCTTCTGTGGGCTTGCAGGCTCTGGAGGCCTGGCGCCGTCGATGTGGCAAACTGCCAAAGAGGTGCGCCTCATCTGTCTTCCGAAAGAGCAAAAAGCCACTTCGTCCAGGGCGCCACAAGCTCCAACCACAAGTTTGCTGTTGAGTGCTTCGAGGTGGAGCTTGCGCGCGTTTTCTTTGAGCAACTGCCCTTCTCGGCAGTCATATCAAGTTACCAGTCCGTTTGACCTTTTACCACTTACCTGGGCACCTTTTGAAGCTGTTGCTTTTTTGTTAAACTTCCGGAAAGAATTAGAATTGAAGTTTTCTAAGAGCGTTGATGCTGACTTCGGTGTGCTCCAGAAGAAACAAAAGGAATAGAAGAGATTCAAATTCCACGCTCTCAGTTTTTTGTTGTTGTCCTGTGTGGAGAAGAGTGAGAAGAGGAGAATTATTCTAATATTCCACTCTCCTCAGTTTTTTGTTGCTCTTCGAAGCCTGAGAGTTGTTCTAAATTCCAGCCTCTCAATTTCTTGTCCTTCGAAGGCCTACAATTCCTAAATTCCACCCCTTTTGTTTTTTTGGATTTCAATGGGGGTGCGAAGCACTTTCCAGCTATGTCTGTCGCCTGAGAGAAAAAAAGGTGAAAACAGTGCCCAAACCTTGCACAATTGCAATTACACCTGCACTTGCACTTACAGCAGCTACAAACTACAACTACAACTGCCACAAATACAACACAACAACAACAACAACTGCCACTACTGCTACTACTACTACTACTACTACTACTACTACTACTACTACTATTATTACTACTGCTACTGCTACGACTACTACTGCTACTATGACGATTACTACTATCACTATTATTACTACTACTATTACTACTACTACTACTACTACTACTACTACTACTACTATTACTACTATTATTATTATTATTAATACTATTATTATTACTACTACTAGTACTACTACTGCTTCTATTACTACTGCTACTACTACTACTATTATTACTACTCCTGCTACTGCTACTGCTACTGCTACTACTACTACTACTACTACTACTACTACTACTACTACTACTACTACTACTACTACTACTATTACGACAACAGCAACAACAACAACTACTACTACTATTTCTACTGCTACTACTACTACTACTACTACTACTACTATTATTTCTACTACTATTACTACTACTACTATTACTACTACTGCTACTATTATTTCTATTATTATTACTACTACTACTACTATTACTACTACTACTACCACTACTACTACTACTACTACTACTACTACTACTACTACTACGACGACTACTACGACTACGACTACGACTACGACTACGACTACGACTACGACCACGACTACGACTACGACTACTACTACGACTACGACTACTACTACGACTACGACTACGACTACGACTACTACTACTACTACTACTTACTAATACAAACTACTACTACTACTAATACTCGACTACGACTACGACTACAACTACTACGACTACGACTACGACGACTACTACTACTATTACTACTACTACCACTACTAGTGTACTGCTACTGCTACTGCTACTACTACTACTACTTTATTACTCTATACTTCTACTACTTTCTACTACTTCTACTACTTCTACTACTTCTACTACTTCTACTACTTCTTCTACTTCTACTACTTCTAACTTCTCTTCTACTTCTACTACTTCGACTACTTCTACTACTTCTACTACTTCTACTACTTCTACTACTTCTACTACTTCTACTACTTCTACTCTTCTACTACTTCTACTACTTCTACTACTTCTACTACTTCTACTACTTCTACTACTTTACTACTTCTACTACTTCTACTACTTCTACTACTTTACTACGGTTAGTAGTGGTAGCAGTGGTAGTAGTGGTAGTAGTAGTGGTAGTAGTGGTAGTAGTGGTAGCAGTGGTAGTAGTGGTAGTAGTGGTAGTAGTGGTAGTAGTGGTAGTAGTGGTAGTAGTGGTAGTAGTGGTAGTAGTGGTAGTAGTAGTAGTAGTGGTAGTAGTGGTAGTAGTGGTAGTAGTGGTAGTAGTGGTAGTAGTGGTAGTAGTGGTAGTAGTGGTAGTAGTGGTAGTAGTGGTAGTAGTGGTAGTAGTGGTAGTAGTGCTAGTAGTGGCAGTAGTGGTAGTAGTGGTAGTGGTAGTAGTAGTCGTAGTAGGAGGAGCAGGTGGAGGAGGAGGAGCATGTGATCCCAGTGTGGTCTATTGCTGTCTTTTCAGGGACTATGCATGTTTCGCACGTACCTTCACTGTTGCGCCTTCTCTTGTTGTTGGTGTGTGCCGTTTTTGTTACGCCAGCACTTGCATTAGCCATGGAAGACCCAGCTAGTTGCTGACACTCCCCGCCGGAGATGCTGCCAGCCAAGCCTTGGCTGCAGTTCTCCCAGAGGAGTTGGCCCAGACAGTAACATTGTAGAGAAATCGCATGGTACCCACGGTGTGATCACTTCCGGCACGGAGACTCCAATACACCAGACCCACTTTCAGAAGCTCCTAGAATCAGTGCCCCCTGGCATGTTTTCTATGACAGGCCTCCAGCTTGATCGGAACCGACAACCGCCTCGAAGCAAGAGGATGAGGAGAGCATGCAAGGAGATCCCTGATGCTTTCTGCGCCGTTAATGCTAAACGAAAGCCAACACCTTTCAGTCATTCGGCGCTGGTAAGCGCTTTTTTCGCTCTGAAGAATGCACCTACGGTCATGATGCCCACATCAAGATAGAGCGAGATCTCTCCTTTCCCGAACGCTTCGAACGTCGCCCTGTATGCTTTGATCTCTTCCTTCACTGAAGTTTCTCCGGACGATCGCACTGCTTAATGGTTCCAAGGGTATATTTGGCCGGATTGGAACTCAATGACGTACCGGGTGGTTTGCCTGCCCAGGTTGCTTACTTCCAGGTTGGTACTTTTGAGCTCACCTTCAGATGTAGGAGTGGCAGGCTGCGTGCTTCTGGCTCTGAGACTGCCGTTCTGCTTACTTGGACAGCAGTTTTCCAGGGCTCCTGGGTTTTCGCGCTGCTCTCAGCAGTAGGTGTGTGTGCATTCGTTTCAGTTGCTTCTTTGACAGCTTGTAGGAGATGGCTTGAAGCTGTCATGTTGGACTTGCCTTTTTTTCTCTTGCCTTGTTCTTGTCTTCTCGAATCTGCAAGTTCTTTGTTTGTCCTCCCGCCCAATAAGTCGTACGTTGTTGCGTCCTTCCTCAAAGCTCTACAAGTGTCAAGGTTCGCCAAACTACCGACCTTAGTGGTGTCTCTGGTGTGGAGGTCATGAAGTTGTTTCTATGACATTTACCCCGAAGGACTTGATGATGAGTTGGTTCGAACCCTATCCGAGAATTCGGGTTGTCTCCTGCTGGGCCACAGTGAGCTCCACACCACTGTTGCAGCGGCCTTCTGCCAGTTCGGTGGTCGTAGTTCCTCCAACAAGGGTAAAGGTCGGGGACCGGAGTATCGTGATGATAGGCAGGGTCAAAACTTGGGGCAATCGCCGCACACTTACGACAATTAGCACTCCGCTCCTATCAGCGTATCAGCATCGAGGTTACGACTCCCGGCAATACGATTCCTTTGATTGTCAGAAGTGTGCTTCCCAAACGGGCTACGATAACTGCACGCCCTTGCACAGATTCCACAGATTCCCCAATTCTACATCATATACCGGCTTGTTGCCACCTTTCCTTGTTTCTTGTTCCAGTCCGATGGTGCCTGTGTTGCCCTGGCAATTACGGTTTTGGCTCGGATTGCATTTGTGCAAGGCTTGGCGAGATTGGGCTAGGGAGTACTACTGCGGAAGTAGACACGTTCCCAGTCCTATCCACCTTTAAGTGTTTTGGGATATTAGCGCACTCCAGTCGACGTTGTGAGAGATGAAGCCGCTGTTTTCATGAAGGCCTTTATGATGTGATCCAACAGGTAGATGCCCACGGTAGCTTCCCCAAAAATTCCTTCAAGGTTTGGATGCGCAACATCCTTACCCCTTCGGCCGCCAGTGATCCGCTCCTTGGATACCCACGACCCCCTGGCAGAATGGAGCAACCCCGACGAAAAGTACTTTGCTATCCACGATCCTGGTTGCTCTCCTTATACAGGGTACTCAAGTGTTTCCTGCAATATACCGTACTCTAGTTGGGTTCTGTCCCTTGCTCTTCAGTCCTTTCTCCAGTTGGTCGCCGAGATTTCGGACTCTTTTCATCTCCCACTTAACTTGGTGTTTGTAACGCCAGTACGCCTTTCAATATATGTCACCCACCGCCGCGAAGGCCTCCGGGGCCCGGATCATGTCACGACATTTGATCCGGCGTTGAGCCGGACCCCGTGACTAGCGCATGGTTTCGTCTGCGCCGCGGAGAATCTCCTAAAGTATCCCAAAAATATCTTTTTCATTAACCCTCTTCAACGTCCTCCTCGAACTTCTGAAAGTTTAACCTTCTGGTTCTTCAAGGAGTGGTAGTTTTGGACCCAGTTCATGCAGGGCGGCTTTAGCTAAGATCAGGAACTCCTGCAGCTTCAAGTAGTGCCATCTCTAGATGTAGCCGCAACCTCCAGTCGCCTTCTTTTCATGTCTTCGCCCCGTCTTCTCTGGCCACTCCTCCCCTATAGGTATTTCCGAATACTTTCCTTGGATCTCATGCAGCCGCCATCCAGACACTCTTCAGATTTCTGGACTCAAATCCAGACCTGAAAGAGTCGCATTCTTGGAGGCCAAGATTTCTTTGAACAGTGAACGCATAAGAAGTTCTTTCGGTGTGGAAGGTGGCTTCCCAACCTTAGCAAACAGTTCTTGCTGCATGAATTCCCATGTGGCTTGTTTCATGACATTTGCTGCGTTTTATCATGAAGATATCCGGTTTGAATGCACGTCATGAGGAACAGGCGAACAGCCAACACCGCTGCAATTTGCAGCATGTCGATCGTTGTACAGTACAGCATTTGCAGCCAAGCACGGGTCACCAAGACTAGGAAAAATCAAAGGGGCGGCAAGGTGCCACTTCAGTGAGTTTACTGCAGGGTGCCCATGCGTGGGCATGGATGCACAGCTCGGTCCGGCAACCGTTTGCAATTGTTTCACCAAGTGGGCACCAGCACTCGCAGCCCAAGCCACATTTCCGTTGCTGGACATTTTTTGCTACAAGCCCTCATCTGAATCTTCCGCCTGCCACGAGCCGCCTGTGGCTTGGCTTGAGGTTTTGCATTTTGGTCAAATGGTTGCAAGATGGTAGAGGGTGGTTGCCAATGCAGATTAAGCACAGGCCATCGACATGAGCCAAGTGGTGCAGAAAATCGACGTGCCTTGGCATCATGGAGAGCAGGGAACCTTGTTGAAAGATATTTCGAATATCAGCACAGGAGTCAGAGGGCCCGCAGCTATTTTGAAGCCCTACGAACTGAAAAATGTGTGATGAAAGCGCGGGGTAGCTGCATCGACAGATGGCGATGCAGCCATCGCATCTGCAGGCTGACGCAAAGGCCATGGCGATGCCTCCGGACGCCAAGCAGGAAGTCAAACCCGTGAAGGTGGCGTGCAATGCGTGCATTGCGTGCAATGCGTGCAAACCATGGCATCGCCGAATGGCCATTGCATGGCTTGCAGAGTTGGGCCTCCGTGGCTTGGGGTGTTTTCGTGGTGTTTTGAGGTCTCCAAGCCGCGGATCGACTGCATCGACGGTTGCCGCTTTGCGCTGGTCTTCCCCATCGTGATTGCGCATTTTGCGAGGCCGGGCATCACAGGGTTGTCACGGTACGTCGCGGTTCTCGCTCGGGGCACTGTAGATTCACTGTAGATTCTGTAGAGACATTGGAGACCAGCAGGTGTGCTCCACGTACGTATTTCTGCTTCCGTAGCGATCCAGCCACAGGTTTGGCACCAACAACCTGACGGCGCTGAAGCTGCTCACGCAGGAGAATGTGCTCGTAGGAGGCTTCTTCGTCATCTCAGGATACGTTTCGGTCTCAGGACTCGCTTCTGTGCCATCTTGTGTCGACGGTTGCCGAGAGTCTTTGTTGGGTTTTTTTGCCCAGGTGTCTGCGTACACTTCTACGAAGCTTGGCGAGAGAAAGGCCGAGGACAAGAAGCTGGCCAACCCGGAGCTCTTCTTCTGGCAGAGGGTCGGCCTCTGAAAAAGGTTGTTTGGTGTGGAGTGGTGTGAGGTTCTCAGCAAGATAGGTGATGGCCTACTATCCTCTCCACTTCGTGGTTTCCGCGATCTTCGCCCCGATGTTCATCCAGGTTGAGAGGTGGCGGCAGCGATGCGCTTGCATGTGCGGTGAGGTGAAGGAAGGATACGACAGCAGCTTGTGTGTTTTTTCGAAGGTGGTACAACACTCCGTGGACCACCAGCGCATTCCGTGCTTTCCTGAACTTCAGCATGCTGCAGGCGCCCGGAGGATGCGCCGGGATGTGCCGGGACGTGACAGGATGCGCCAAGCTTGCCCACGTGCATGGGGCCAGGCCTGGTTCCCCAAGGAGGCAGAGATCTGGAATCAGCCAACCTGGTCCCGGCCCCGGAAGCCTGAGCGCTGCCGCTCACCCTTGCGCGCACCTGCGCGCGTGCGGCACGGCGCAACTTCCCGCTTCCCGCCCATGCCCGTTTGCGTGCCCGTGCATGCTCCACCCGCGCAGCAAGGTTCCTTTCGGCCCTGACGTTCTCGAACCTCACCATGCCGACGCTGGTGCTTCCACAGGTGGCGCAGCTGTCCAAGAACGGCCCCTTGGACAGAAGGAAGCTGTTGCCCGAAGCTGTTGCTGTTGGCTTGACAGATCTTGACGGTGTTTAGCGGTTGTTTTTGTGGGATGTCGTTGGCTAGGCTAGTGGAGCAGGGGGCCAGCTGTGTGGAGGCCTTCAGAAGCTGTTCGTCGCCTTGACGGGCATCTCGCTCCTGCAGAAGGCATGTCGAGCAGTATAGGGCGCATGTAGAGCTCGAGCCCCGGCCTGCAACATCGTGGGGCTTGCACGAACACAGGTCTCCTATTCGGAGACCTCGCGCTTCCACAGCAGCAAGGAGCACCCGGCCGCTGGGCTTTGCAAGGTGTATCACACTGTGTGGCCACGCTGCGCCTAGTCGCTTAGAGTCGGCTTCCTGGTCGTAGTAGACCTGAGGTCAACGGCCAGGTCATGCACCCTCTGCTTGGGGCACAGCTGCTTCTGTTGCTAGTTGAGAGGGGTGCAGAGCTGGCATAGCTGGCATGCACATGCCGTGCGTGCCACAGCCCACGGCTTCAGGATCTGGAACTTGACCCGCTTCCACCCCTTCTGGGCGCTGATCGAGATGACCATGGGCGTGGCGGCTGTGCGTCACGTGATGCTGGACACGGAGGAGGACAAGAAGAAGCCGACCACGCTCCTTGAGCTCAGATTCATCTCCATGCTGGACCTGGACGCATCTAAACCCCGTGCCCTTGAGTCGCTTGAAAGTATTTCTGTCTCACCCAAGGAACCCGCTTTGGATGTTCTTGGCGGCCTACGCCTCCTTGGGTCTGCGTCTCACCAAGTTCGACTTCAATGCCGGCCCCTTACTCTAGCCCCTGTTGCGAGAAGTGACCAGGGGGGTGGGGGGCCTTGATATGGGGCATGTGGGGCATCTTGGGGCAGAGGGGGGCCTGAGGATGCCATCATTCGCAGCGTGCTGTTCGTCCCCATCTTCACGAAGTTCTTGACGCAGATTCACAGGGATGCGATCTCCGCAAACCCCGCCGCTGTGCTGAACTTCTCCCAAAACATGTGTCTGCGCTGAGTGGCTTCGTGTCTTCGGCAGCTCTCAGGCCCCTATCACGCGCTTCTTCGGCTCCAAGCCGATGGCCACGCTGGGCTCCATCGCATTCCCGATGTTCATCCTGCCCCTCGGCCAAGTGCATCTTACGACATCCCACGTCCCACACGTTCGTCGTGCTGCTGTTTTTTGGTTGCAGGCACGGCCCAATTGGACAGATCTTCTACAAGAAGATCTTGGCTAAGAAGATCTGGGGTGCGCCGATGCCGACGGCCTTCTTCCCGCCCTGATCTTAGTGGCATCTAGCCGCAGACCCTCGTGCACGCATGCGCTTGCAGCGCCAGACGCACCGCAGCTGCCAAGGTTCTACCTTCTGATCTGCTTGGGTTTGAGCCACCTCACCAACGATGCTTGGCTCATCTTGGCCTGATTCTGCGGCTAGCTTAAGCTCTAGAGTGCAGTGGTCAGGCCAGGTTGAGGCGAGGTCCACAAACTGCAGCAGGAGTATTTCGTCAAGAACAAGAAGGTGTCAGCCATCTCGGGCAAGGTGGCCCAATTCCTGGGCACATGGACTGAGGGCATGCTGCGCGACCGCTCCTAATTTGTGAAGCTTTTTCAGCGCTGCCGATGAGGAACAGCTAGCCAAGCACAAGGCCTCGCTGATGCTCAGGCAGTGCACTTTCAGCACAGGGCAGGACGACACGGTACCGAGCACCGCTCATCAGAGGATGCTGTTGTGATGTCTGTATCAAGCTCGGGTATCGATGCGCCCTGCCCACTTCAAGTTGTTTGTGGAGACTGGTTGGTGCTGCACAAGGTGCAGCACCGCCGTCCCCAGGCTTCTGTGTGTCAACGCCACACAGGAAACCGATGCCAGCCCGTGGCATTGACATGCCTTGATGATCGACCACACCATACCAAGCACTAAAGTTCCCCAGGCCGACTGCACAGTCGCAGCATGGCTGTTGTTGCAGGACACTTGGTGTCAATGCCACGGTGCGAGCTTCGATCGTTCGTGCGGAAACAGAATGACGCATGGTTTGGGGAAGTGAGGTTGATAGATGGACTCTAGACGCAGGGCATTCGTGATCATTCACTTGGTGCTTGGATGGCTTGGTTTCGGCTTAAAGCCCTCATTCAAAGCTGCAGCTGCACATAGTTCCAGTTGGCCGCAAAGTTGCGGACTGTCTGGCTCAGTCGCGGTCTTGGCTTGCAACAATGTCAGCGAGGTACGCGACTGTAGGGACAGAGGCTCCAGGATTAGATGTGACTTGGCAAAGGTCGTCGTCGGCATGAGCCAAGTGGCACAGAAAATCGACGTGCCTTGGTGGCACTGGGAGGAGAATTGCGGCCGCATTGTGATGATTGTGCTGCAAGCACATGCAGCCATCGCATCTGCAGGCTGACGCAAAGGCCATGGCGATGCCTCCGGACGCCAAGCAGGAAATCAAACCCGTGAAGGTGGCGTGCAATGCGTGCATTGCGTGCAATGCGTGCAAACCATGGCATCGCCGAATGGCCATTGCATGGCTTGCAGAGTTGGGCCTCCCTGGCTTGGGGTGTTTTCGCGGTGTTTTGAGGTCTCCAAGCCGCGGATCGACTGCATCGACGGTTGCCGCTTTGCGCTGGTCTTCCCCATCGTGATTGCGCATTTTGCGAGGCCGGGCATCACAGGGTTGTCACGGTACGTCGCGGTTCTCGCTCGGGGCACTGTAGATTCACTGTAGATTCTGTAGAGACATTGGAGACCAGCAGGTGTGCTCCACGTACGTATTTCTGCTTCCGTAGCGATCCAGCCACAGGTTTGGCACCAACAACCTGACGGCGCTGAAGCTGCTCACGCAGGAGAATGTGCTCGTAGGAGGCTTCTTCGTCATCTCAGGATACGTTTCGGTCTCAGGACTCGCTTCTGTGCCATCTTGTGTCGACGGTTGCCGAGAGTCTTTGTTGGGTTTTTTTGCCCAGGTGTCTGCGTACACTTCTACGAAGCTTGGCGAGAGAAAGGCCGAGGACAAGAAGCTGGCCAACCCGGAGCTCTTCTTCTGGCAGAGGGTCGGCCTCTGAAAAAGGTTGTTTGGTGTGGAGTGGTGTGAGGTTCTCAGCAAGATAGGTGATGGCCTACTATCCTCTCCACTTCGTGGTTTCCGCGATCTTCGCCCCGATGTTCATCCAGGTTGAGAGGTGGCGGCAGCGATGCGCTTGCATGTGCGGTGAGGTGAAGGAAGGATACGACAGCAGCTTGTGTGTTTTTTCGAAGGTGGTACAACACTCCGTGGACCACCAGCGCATTCCGTGCTTTCCTGAACTTCAGCATGCTGCAGGCGCCCGGAGGATGCGCCGGGATGTGCCGGGACGTGACAGGATGCGCCAAGCTTGCCCACGTGCATGGGGCCAGGCCTGGTTCCCCAAGGAGGCAGAGATCTGGAATCAGCCAACCTGGTCCCGGCCCCGGAAGCCTGAGCGCTGCCGCTCACCCTTGCGCGCACCTGCGCGCGTGCGGCACGGCGCAACTTCCCGCTTCCCGCCCATGCCCGTTTGCGTGCCCGTGCATGCTCCACCCGCGCAGCAAGGTTCCTTTCGGCCCTGACGTTCTCGAACCTCACCATGCCGACGCTGGTGCTTCCACAGGTGGCGCAGCTGTCCAAGAACGGCCCCTTGGACAGAAGGAAGCTGTTGCCCGAAGCTGTTGCTGTTGGCTTGACAGATCTTGACGGTGTTTAGCGGTTGTTTTTGTGGGATGTCGTTGGCTAGGCTAGTGGAGCAGGGGGCCAGCTGTGTGGAGGCCTTCAGAAGCTGTTCGTCGCCTTGACGGGCATCTCGCTCCTGCAGAAGGCATGTAGAGCATTATAGGGCGCATGTAAAGCTCGAGCCCCGGCCTGCAACATCATCGTGGGGCTTGCACGAACACAGGTCTCCTATTCGGAGACCTCGCGCTTCCACAGCAGCAAGGAGCACCCGGCCGCTGGGCTTGCAAGGTGTATCACGCTGTGTGGCCACGCTGCGCCTAGTCGCCTAGAGTCGGCTTCCTGGTCGTAGTAGACCTGAGGTCAACGGCCAGGTCATGCACCCTCTGCGCGGGGCACAGCTGCTTCTGTTGCTAGTTGAGAGGGGTGCAGAGCTGGCAGAGCTGGCACGCACATGCCGTGCGTGCCACAGCCCACGGCTTCAGGATCTGGAACTTGACCCGCTTCCACCCCTTCTGGGCGCTGATCGAGATGACCATGGGCGTGGCGGCTGTGCGTCACGTGATGCTGGACACGGAGGAGGACAAGAAGAAGCCGACCACGCTCCTTGAGCTCAGATTCATCTCCATGCTGGACCTGGACGCATCTAAACCCCGTGCCCTTGAGTCGCTTGAAAGTATTTCTGTCTCACCCAAGGAACCCGCTTTGGATGTTCTTGGCGGCCTACGCCTCCTTGGGTCTGCGTCTCACCAAGTTCGACTTCAATGCCGGCCCCTTACTCTAGCCCCTGTTGCGAGAAGTGACCAGGGGGGTGGGGGGCCTTGATATGGGGCATGTGGGGCATCTTGGGGCAGAGGGGGGCCTGAGGATGCCATCATTCGCAGCGTGCTGTTCGTCCCCATCTTCACGAAGTTCTTGACGCAGATTCACAGGGATGCGATCTCCGCAAACCCCGCCGCTGTGCTGAACTTCTCCCAAAACATGTGTCTGCGCTGAGTGGCTTCGTGTCTTCGGCAGCTCTCAGGCCCCTATCACGCGCTTCTTCGGCTCCAAGCCGATGGCCACGCTGGGCTCCATCGCATTCCCGATGTTCATCCTGCCCCTCGGCCAAGTGCATCTTACGACATCCCACGTCCCACACGTTCGTCGTGCTGCTGTTTTTTGGTTGCAGGCACGGCCCAATTGGACAGATCTTCTACAAGAAGATCTTGGCTAAGAAGATCTGGGGTGCGCCGATGCCGACGGCCTTCTTCCCGCCCTGATCTTAGTGGCATCTAGCCGCAGACCCTCGTGCACGCATGCGCTTGCAGCGCCAGACGCACCGCAGCTGCCAAGGTTCTACCTTCTGATCTGCTTGGGTTTGAGCCACCTCACCAACGATGCTTGGCTCATCTTGGCCTGATTCTGCGGCTAGCTTAAGCTCTAGAGTGCAGTGGTCAGGCCAGGTTGAGGCGAGGTCCACAAACTGCAGCAGGAGTATTTCGTCAAGAACAAGAAGGTGTCAGCCATCTCGGGCAAGGTGGCCCAATTCCTGGGCACATGGACTGAGGGCATGCTGCGCGACCGCTCCTAATTTGTGAAGCTTTTTCAGCGCTGCCGATGAGGAACAGCTAGCCAGGCACAAGGCCTCGCTGATGCTCAGGCAGTGCACTTTCAGCACAGGGCAGGACGACACGGTACCGAGCACCGCTCATCAGAGGATGCTGTTGTGATGTCTGTATCAAGCTCGGGTATCGATGCGCCCTGCCCACTTCAAGTTGTTTGTGGAGACTGGTTGGTGCTGCACAAGGTGCAGCACCGCCGTCCCCAGGCTTCTGTGTGTCAACGCCACACAGGAAACCGATGCCAGCCCGTGGCATTGAAATGCCTTGATGATCGACCACACCATACCAAGGCCGACTGCACAGTCGCAGCATGGCTGTTGTTGCAGGACACTTGGTGTCAATGCCACGGTGCGAGCTTCGATCGTTCGTGCGGAAACAGAATGACGCATGGTTTGGGGAAGTGAGGTTGATAGATGGACTCTAGACGCAGGGCATTCGTGATCATTCACTTGGTGCTTGGATGGCTTGGTTTCGGCTTAAAGCCCTCATTCAAAGCTGCAGCTGCACATAGTTCCAGTTGGCCGCAAAGTTGCGGACTGTCTGGCTCAGTCGCGGTCTTGGCTTGCAACAATGTCAGCGAGGTACGCGACTGTAGGGACAGAGGCTCCAGGATTAGATGTGACTTGGCAAAGGTCGTCGTCGGCATGAGCCAAGTGGCACAGAAAATCGACGTGCCTTGGTGGCACTGGGAGGAGAATTGCGGCCGCATTGTGATGATTGTGCTGCAAGCACATGCAGCCATCGCATCTGCAGGCTGACGCAAAGGCCATGGCGATGCCTCCGGACGCCAAGCAGGAAGTCAAACCCGTGAAGGTGGCGTGCAATGCGTGCATTGCGTGCAATGCGTGCAAACCATGGCATCGCCGAATGGCCATTGCATGGCTTGCAGAGTTGGGCCTCCCTGGCTTGGGGTGTTTTCGCGGTGTTTTGAGGTCTCCAAGCCGCGGATCGACTGCATCGACGGTTGCCGCTTTGCGCTGGTCTTCCCCATCGTGATTGCGCATTTTGCGAGGCCGGGCATCACAGGGTTGTCACGGTACGTCGCGGTTCTCGCTCGGGGCACTGTAGATTCACTGTAGATTCTGTAGAGACATTGGAGACCAGCAGGTGTGCTCCACGTACGTATTTCTGCTTCCGTAGCGATCCAGCCACAGGTTTGGCACCAACAACCTGACGGCGCTGAAGCTGCTCACGCAGGAGAATGTGCTCGTAGGAGGCTTCTTCGTCATCTCAGGATACGTTTCGGTCTCAGGACTCGCTTCTGTGCCATCTTGTGTCGACGGTTGCCGAGAGTCTTTGTTGGGTTTTTTTGCCCAGGTGTCTGCGTACACTTCTACGAAGCTTGGCGAGAGAAAGGCCGAGGACAAGAAGCTGGCCAACCCGGAGCTCTTCTTCTGGCAGAGGGTCGGCCTCTGAAAAAGGTTGTTTGGTGTGGAGTGGTGTGAGGTTCTCAGCAAGATAGGTGATGGCCTACTATCCTCTCCACTTCGTGGTTTCCGCGATCTTCGCCCCGATGTTCATCCAGGTTGAGAGGTGGCGGCAGCGATGCGCTTGCATGTGCGGTGAGGTGAAGGAAGGATACGACAGCAGCTTGTGTGTTTTTTCGAAGGTGGTACAACACTCCGTGGACCACCAGCGCATTCCGTGCTTTCCTGAACTTCAGCATGCTGCAGGCGCCCGGAGGATGCGCCGGGATGTGCCGGGACGTGACAGGATGCGCCAAGCTTGCCCACGTGCATGGGGCCAGGCCTGGTTCCCCAAGGAGGCAGAGATCTGGAATCAGCCAACCTGGTCCCGGCCCCGGAAGCCTGAGCGCTGCCGCTCACCCTTGCGCGCACCTGCGCGCGTGCGGCACGGCGCAACTTCCCGCTTCCCGCCCATGCCCGCTCGTGCTCGGCCATGCCGTTTGCGTGCCCGTGCTCCGCCCACGCAGCAAGGTTCCTTTCGGCCCTGACGTTCTCGAACCTCACCATGCCGACGCTGGTGCTTCCACAGGTGGCGCAGCTGTCCAAGAACGGCCCCTCGGACAGAAGGAAGCTGTTGCCCGAAGCTGTTGCTGTTGGCTTGACAGATCTTGACGGTGTTTAGCGGCTGGTTTTGTGGGATGTCGTTGGCTGGGCTAGTGGAGCACGGGGCCACCTGTGTGGAGGCCTTCAGAAGCTGTTCGTCGCCTTGACGGGCATCTCGCTCCTGCAGAAGGCATAGGGAGCAGTATAGGGCGCATGTAGAGCTCGAGCCCGGGCCTGCAACATCGTGGGGCTTGCACGAACACAGGTCTCCTATTCGGAGACCTCGCGCTTCCATAGCAGCAAGGAGCACCCGGCCGCTGGGCTTGCAAGGTGTATCACGCTGTCTGGCCACGCTGCGCCTAGTCACTTAGAGTCGGCTTCCTGGTCGTAGTAGACCTGAGGTCAACGGCCAGGTCATGCACCCTCTGCTTGGGGCACAGCTGCTTCTGTTGCTAGTTGAGAGGGGTGCAGAGCTGGCATAGCTGGCACGCACATGCCGTGCGTGCCACAGCCCACGGCTTGAGGATCTGGAACTTGACCCGCTTCCACCCCTTCTGGGCGCTGATCGAGATGACCATGGGCGTGGCGGCTGTACGTCACGTGATGCTGGACACGGAGGAGGACAAGAAGAAGCCGACCACGCTCCTTGAGCTCAGATTCATCTCCATGCTGGACCTGGACGCATCTAAACCCCGTGCCCTTGTTTCGCTTGAAAGTGTCTCAGGGTCTGTCTCACCCAAGGAACCCGCTTTGGATGTTCTTGGCGGCCTACGCCTCCTTGGGTCTGCGTCTCACCAAGTTCGACTTCAATGCCGGCCCCTTACTCTAGCCCCTGTTGCGAGAAGTGACCAGGGGGGTGGGGGGCCTTGATATGGGGCATGTTGGGGCATGAGGATGCCATCATTCGCAGCGTGCTGTTCGTCCCCATCTTCACGAAGTTCTTGACGCAGATTCACAGGGATGCGATCTCCGCAAACCCCGCCGCTGTGCTGAACTTCTCCCAAAACATCTGTCTGCGCTGAGTGGCTTCGTGTCTTCGGCAGCTCTCAGGCCCCCATCACGCGCTTCTTCGGCTCCAAGCCGATGGCCACGCTGGGCTCCATCGCATTCCCGATGTTCATCCTGCCCCTCGGCCAAGTGCATCTTAGGACATCCGATGTCCCACGCGTTCGTGGTGCTGCTGTTTTTTGGCTGCAGGCACGGCCCAATTGGACAGATCTTCTACAAGAAGATCTTGGCTAAGAAGATCTGGGGTGCGCCGATGCCGACGGCCTTCTTCCCGCTGTGATCTTAGTGGCATCTAGCCGTAGACCCTCGTGCACGCATGCGCTTGCAGCGCCAGATGCATCGACATCCATGACTGGGACTACAGCTGCCAAGGTTCTACCTTCTGATCTGCTTGGGTTTGAGCCACCTCACCAACGATGCTTGGCTCATCTTGGCCTGATTCTGCAGCTAGCTTAAGCTCTAGAGTGCAGTGGTCAGGCCAGGTTGAGGCGAGGTCCACAAACTGCAGCAGGAGTATTTCGTGAAGAACAAGAAGGTGTCAGCCATCTCGGGCAAGGTGGCCCAATTCCTGGGCACATGGACTGAGGGCATGCTGCGCGACCGCTCCTAATGTGTGAAGCTTTTCAGCGCTGCCGATGAGGAACAGCTAGCCAGGCACAAGGCCTCGCTGATGCTCAGGCAGCGCACTTTCAGCACAGGGCAGGACGACACGGTACCGAGCACCGCTCATCAGAGGATGATGTTGTGTTGTCTGTAGAAAGCTCGGGTATCGATGCGCCCTGCCCACTTCAAGTTGTTTGTGGAGACTGGTTGGTGCTGCACAAGGTGCAGCACCGCCGTCCCCAGGCTTCTGTGTGTCAACGCCACACAGGAAACCGATGCCAGCCCGTGGCATTGACATGCCTTGATGATCGACCACACCATACCACGCACTAAAGTTCCCCAGGCCGACTGCGCAGTAGCAGCATGGCCGTTGTTGCAGGACACTTGGTGTCAATGCCACGGTGCGAGCTTCGATCGTTCGTGCGGAAACAGAATGACGCATGGTTTGGGGAAGTGAGGTTGATAGATGGCCTCTAGACACAGGGCATTCGTGATCATTCACGTGGTGCTTGGATTGCTTGGTTTCGGCTTAAAGCCCTCATTCAAAGCTGCAGCTGCACATAGTTCCAGTTGGCCGCAAAGTTGCGGACTGTCTGGCTCAGTCGCGGTCTTGGCTTGCAACAATGTCAGCGAGGTACGCGACTGTAGGGACAGAGGCTCCAGGATTAGATGTGACTTGGCAAAGGTCGTCGTCGGCATGAGCCAAGTGGCACAGAAAATCGACGTGCCTTGGTGGCACTGGGAGGAGAACGGAGGAGAATGCAGGAGATGGGAGCGGTATTGCGGCCGCATTGTGATGATTGTGCTGCAAGCACATGCAGCCATCGCATCTGCAGGCTGACGCGAAGGCCATGGCGATGCCTCCGGACGCCAAGCAGGAAGTCAAACCCGTGAAGGTGGCGTGCAATGCGTGCAATGCGTGCAATGCGTGCAATGCAGTGCAATGCAGTGCGTGCAAACCATGGCATGGCCATTGCATGGCTTGCAGAGTTGGGCCTCCGTGGCTTGGGGTGTTTTCGTGGTGTTTTGAGGTCTCCAAGCCGCGGATCGACTGCATCGACGGTTGCCGCTTTGCGCTGGTCTTCCCCATCGTGATTGCGCATTTTGCGAGGCCGGGCATCACAGGGTTGTCACGGTACGTCGCGGTTCTCGCTCTGAGCACTGTAGATTCACTGTAGATTCTGTAGAGACATTGGAGACCAGCAGGTGTGCTCCACGAACGTATTTCTGCTTCCGTAGCGATCCAGCCACAGGTTTGGCACCAACAACCTGACGGCGCTGAAGCTGCTCACGCAGGAGAATGTGCTCGTAGGAGGCTTCTTCGTCATCTCAGGATACGTTGCGGTCTCAGGACTCGCTTCTGGGCCATCTTGTGTCGACGGTTGCCGAGAGTCTTTGTTGGATTTTTTGCCCAGGTGTCTGCGTACACTTCCACGAAGCTGGGCGAGAGAAAGGCCGAGGACAAGAAGCTGGCCAACCCGGAGCTCTTCTTCTGGCAGAGGGTCGGCCTCTGAAAAAGGTTGTCTGGTGTGGAGTGGGCGGTGTGGGGTTCTCAGCAAGCCAGGTGATGGCCTACTATCCTCTCCACTTTGTGGTTTCCGCGATCTTCGCCCCGATGTTCATCCAGGTTGAGAGGTGGCGCAGCGATGCGCTTGCATGTGCGGTGAGGTGATGGAAGGATACGACACGGGATGTGACACACGTGACACAAGATGCGACAGCTTGTGTGTTGCCGAAGGTGGTACAACACCCCGTGGACCACCAGCGCATTCCGTGCTTTCCTGAACTTCAGCATGCTGCAGGCGCCCGGAGGATGTGCCGGGATGTGCCGGGACGTGACAGGATGCGCCAAGCTTGCCCACGTGCATGGGGCCAGGCCTGGTTCCCCAAGGAGGCAGAGATCTGGAATCAGCCAACCTGGTCCCGGCCCCGGAAGCCTGAGCGCTGCCGCTCACCCTTGCGCGCACCTGCGCGCGTGCGGCACGGCGCAACTTCCCGCTTCCCGCCCATGCCCGCTCGTGCTCGGCCATGCCGTTTGCGTGCCCGTGCTCCGCCCACGCAGCAAGGTTCCTTTCGGCCCTGACGTTCTCGAACCTCACCATGCCGACGCTGGTGCTTCCACAGGTGGCGCAGCTGTCCAAGAACGGCCCCTCGGACAGAAGGAAGCTGTTGCCCGAAGCTGTTGGCTTGACAGATCTTGACGGTGTTTAGCGGTTGTTTTTGTGGGATGTCGTTGGCTGGGCTAGTGGAGCACGGGGCCACCTGTGTGGAGGCCTTCAGAAGCTGTTCGTCGCCTTGACGGGCATCTCGCTCCTACAGAAGGCATGTAGAGCATTATAGGGCGCATGTAGAGCTCGAGCCCGGGCCTGCAACATCGTGGGGCTTGCACGAACACAGGTCTCCTATTCGGAGACCTCGCGCTTCCATAGCAGCAAGGAGCACCCGGCCGCTGGGCTTGCAAGGTGTATCACGCTGTCTGGCCACGCTGCGCCTAGTCGCTTAGAGTCGGCTTCCTGGTCGTAGTAGACCTGAGGTCAACGGCCAGGTCATGCACCCTCTGCGCGGGGCACAGCTGCTTCTGTTGGTTGTTGAGAGGGGTGCAGAGCTGGCATAGCTGGCACGCACATGCCGTGCGTGCCACAGCCCACAGCTTCAGGATCTGGAACCTGACCCGCTTCCACCCCTTCTGGGCGCTGATCGAGATGACCATGGGCGTGGCGGCTGTGCGTCACGTGATGCTGGACACGGAGGAGGACAAGAAGAAGCCGACCACGCTCCTTGAGCTCAGATTCATCTCCATGCTCGACCTGGACGCATCTAAACCCCGTGCCCTTGAGTCGCTTGAAAGTATTTCTGTCTCACCCAAGGAACCCGCTTTGGATGTTCTTGGCGGCCTACGCCTCCTTGGGTCTGCGTCTCACCAAGTTCGACTTCAATGCCGGCCCCTTACTCTAGCCCCTGTTGCGAGAAGTGACCAGGGGGGTGGGGGGCCTTGATATGGGGCATGTTGGGGCATGAGGATGCCATCATTCGCAGCGTGCTGTTCGTCCCCATCTTCACGAAGTTCTTGACGCAGATTCACAGGGATGCGATCTCCGCAAACCCCGCCGCTGTGCTGAACTTCTCCCAAAACATCTGTCTGCGCTGAGTGGCTTCGTGTCTTCGGCAGCTCTCAGGCCCCCATCACGCGCTTCTTCGGCTCCAAGCCGATGGCCACGCTGGGCTCCATCGCATTCCCGATGTTCATCCTGCCCCTCGGCCAAGTGCATCTTACGACATCCCATGTCCCACGCGTTCGTTGTGCTGCTGCTTTTTTGCAGGCACGGCCCAATTGGACAGATCTTCTACAAGAAGATCTTGGCTAAGAAGATCTGGGGTGCGCCGATGCCGACGGCCTTCTTCCCGCCCTGATCTTAGTGGCATCTAGCCGCAGACCCTCGTGCACGCATGCGCTTGCAGCGCCAGATGCATCGACATCCATGACTGGGACTACAGCTGCCAAGGTTCTACCTTCTGATCTGCTTGGGTTTGAGCCACCTCACCAACGATGCTTGGCTCATCTTGGCCTGATTCTGCGGCTAGCTTAAGCTCTAGAGTGCAGTGGTCAGGCCAGGTTGAGGCGAGGTCCACAAACTGCAGCAGGAGTATTTCGTCAAGAACAAGAAGGTGTCAGCCATCTCGGGCAAGGTGGCCCAATTCCTGGGCAACTGGACTGAGGGCATGTTGCGCGACCGCTCCTAATTTATGAAGCTTTTCAGCGCTGCCGATGAGGAACAGCTAGCCAGGCACAAGGCCTCGCTGATGCTCAGGCAGCGCACTTTCAGCACAGGGCAGGACGACACGGTACCGAGCACCGCTCAGCAGAGGATGCTGTTGTGATGTCTGTAGAAAGCTCGGGTATCGATGCGCCCTGCCCACTTCAAGTTGTTTGTGGAGACTGGTTGGTGCTGCACAAGGTGCAGCACCGCCGTCCCCAGGCTTCTGTGTGTCAACGCCACACAGGAAACCGATGCCAGCCCGTGGCATTGACATGCCTTGATGATCGACCACACCATACCACGCACTAAAGTTCCCCAGGCCGACTGCACAGTCGCAGCATGGCCGTTGTTGCAGGACACTTGGTGTCAATGCCACGGTGCGAGCTTCGATCGTTCGTGCGGAAACAGAATGACGCATGGTTTGGGGAAGTGAGGTTGATAGATGGACTCTAGACGCAGGGCATTCGTGATCATTCACGTGGTGCTTGGATTGCTTGGTTTCGGCTTAAAGCCCTCATTCAAAGCTGCAGCTGCACATAGTTCCAGTTGGCCGCAAAGTTGCGGACTGTCTGGCTCAGTCGCGGTCTTGGCTTGCAACAATGTCAGCGAGGTACGCGACTGTAGGGACAGAGGCTCCAGGATTAGATGTGACTTGGCAAAGGTCGTCGTCGGCATGAGCCAAGTGGCACAGAAAATCGACGTGCCTTGGTGGCACTGGGAGGAGAATTGCGGCCGCATTGTGATGATTGTGCTGCAAGCACATGCAGCCATCGCATCTGCAGGCTGACGCGAAGGCCATGGCGATGCCTCCGGACGCCAAGCAGGAAGTCAAACCCGTGAAGGTGGCGTGCAATGCGTGCAATGCGTGCAATGCGTGCAATGCGTGCATGCCATGGCATCGCCGAATGGCCATTGCATGGCTTGCAGAGTTGGGCCTCCGTGGCTTGGGGTGTTTTCGCGCGGTGTTTTGAGGTCTCCAAGCCGCGGATCGACTGCATCGACGGTTGCCGCTTTGCGCTGGTCTTCCCCATCGTGATTGCGCATTTTGCGAGGCCGGGCATCACAGGGTAGTCACGGTACGTCGCGGTTCTCGCTCGGGGCACTGTAGATTCACTGTAGATTCTGTAGACACGTTGGAGACCAGCAGGTGTGCTCCACGAACGTATGTCTGCTTCCGTAGCGATCCAGCCACAGGTTTGGCACCAACAACCTGACGGCGCTGAAGCTGCTCACGCAGGAGAATGTGCTCGTAGGAGGCTTCTTCGTCATCTCAGGATACGTTGCGGTCTCAGGACTCGCTTCTGTGCCATCTTGTGTCGACGGTTGCCGAGAGTCTTTGTTGGAGTTTTTTGCCCAGGTGTCTGCGTACACTTCCACGAAGCTGGGCGAGAGAAAGGCCGAGGACAAGAAGCTGGCCAACCCGGAGCTCTTCTTCTGGCAGAGGGTCGGCCTCCGGAAAAAAGGTTGTCTGGTGTGGAGTGGTGTGAGGTTCTCAGCAAGACAGGTGATGGCCTACTATCCTCTCCACTTCGTGGTTTCCGCGATCTTCGCCCCGATGTTCATCCAGGTTGAGAGGTGGCGGCAGCGATGCGCTTGCATGTGCGGTGAGGTGATGGAAGGATACGACACGGGATGTGACACACGTGACACAAGATGCGACAGCTTGTGTGTTGCCGAAGGTGGTACAACACCCCGTGGACCACCAGCGCATTCCGTGCTTTCCTGAACTTCAGCATGCTGCAGGCGCCCGGAGGATGTGCCGGGATGTGCGGGGACGTGACAGGATGCGCCAAGCTTGCCCACGTGCATGGGGTCAGGCCTGGTTCCCCAAGGAGGCAGAGATCTGGAATCAGCCAACCTGGTCCCGGCCCCGGAAGCCTGAGCCGAGCGCTGCCGCTCACGATCACGTGCACGTGCGCGCGTGCGGCACGGCGCAACTTCCCGCTTCCCGCCCATGCCCGCTCGTGCTCGCCCATGCCGTTTGCGTGCCCGTGCTCCACTTGCGCAGCAAGGTTCCTTTCGGCCCTGACGTTCTCGAACCTCACCATGCCGACGCTGGTGCTTCCACAGGTGGCGCAGCTGTCCAAGAACGGCCCCTCGGACAGAAGGAAGCTGTTGTCCGAAGCTGTTGCTGTTGGCTTGACAGATCTTGACGGTGTTTAGCGGTTGTTTTTGTGGGATGTCGTTGGCTGGGCTAGTGGAGCACGGGGCCACCTGTGTGGAGGCCTTCAGAAGCTGTTCGTCGCCTTGACGGGCATCTCGCTCCTGCAGAAGGCATGTAGAGCACTATAGGGCGCATGTAGAGCTCGAACCCCGGCCTGCAACATCGTGGGGCTTGCACGAACACAGGTCTCCTATTCGGAGACCTCGCGCTTCCATAGCAGCAAGGAGCACCCGGCCGCTGGGCTTTGCAAGGTGTATCACGCTGTCTGGCCACGCTGCGCCTAGTCGCCTAGAGTCGGCTTCCTGGTCGTAGTAGACCTGAGGTCAACGGCCAGGTCATGCACCCTCTGCGAGGGGCACAGCTGCTTCTGTTGGTTGTTGAGAGG
The DNA here is from genome assembly GCA_905221605.1 of Symbiodinium natans. Lineage (NCBI taxonomy): Eukaryota > Dinophyceae > Suessiales > Symbiodiniaceae > Symbiodinium > Symbiodinium natans. The sequence goes on from CAJNDS010000021.1 coordinate 29,601, forward strand.
GGTGCAGAGCTGGCATAGCTGGCACGCACATGCCGTGCGTGCCACAGCCCACAGCTTCAGGATCTGGAACTTGACCCGCTTCCACCCCTTCTGGGCGCTGATCGAGATGACCATGGGCGTGGCGGCTGTACGTCACGTGATGCTGGACACGGAGGAGGACAAGAAGAAGCCGACCACGCTCCTTGAGCTCAGAGATTCATCTCCATGCTGCCCATTGAGTCGCTTGAAAGTGTCTCAGGGTCTGTCTCACCCAAGGAACCCGCTTTGGATGTTCTTGGCGGCCTACGCCTCCTTGGGTCTGCGTCTCACCAAGTTCGACTTCAATGCCGGCCCCTTACTCTAGCCCCTGTTGCGAGAAGTGACCAGGGGGGTGGGGGCCCTTGATATGGGGCATGTGGGGCATCTTGGGGCAGAGGGGGGCCTGAGGATGCCATCATTCGCAGCGTGCTGTTCGTCCCCATCTTCACGAAGTTCTTGACGCAGATTCACAGGGATGCGATCTCCGCAAACCCCGCCGCTGTGCCGAGCTTCTCCCAAAACATCTGTCTCCGCTGAGTGGCTTCGTGTCTTCGGCAGCTCTCAGGCCCCTATCACGCGCTTCTTCGGCTCCAAGCCGATGGCCACGCTGGGCTCCATCGCATTCCCGATGTTCATCCTGCCCCTCGGCCAAGTGCATCTTACGACATCCGATGTCCCACGCGTTCGTTGTGCTGCTGTTTTTTGGCAGGCACGGCCCAATTGGACAGATCTTCTACAAGAAGATCTTGGCTAAGAAGATCTGGGGTGCGCCGATGCCGACGGCCTTCTTCCCGCCCTGATCTTAGTGGCATCTAGCCGCAGACCCTCGTGCACGCATGCGCTTGCAGATGCCAGACGCATCGACATCCATGACTGGGACTACAGCTGCCAAGGTTCTACCTTCTGATCTGCTTGGGTTTGAGCCACCTCACCAACGATGCTTGGCTCATCTTGGCCTGATTCTGCGGCTAGCTTAAGCGCTAGAGTGCAGTGGTCAGGCCAGGTTGAGGCGAGGTCCACAAACTGCAGCAGGAGTATTTCGTCAAGAACAAGAAGGTGTCAGCCATTTCGGGCAAGGTGGCCCAATTCCTGGGCAACTGGACTGAGGGCATGTTGCGCGACCGCTCCTAATTTATGAAGCTTTTCAGCGCTGCCGATGAGGAACAGCTAGCCAGGCACAAGGCCTCGCTGATGCTCAGGCAGCGCACTTTCAGCACAGGGCAGGACGACACGGTACCGAGCACCGCTCAGCAGAGGATGCTGTTGTGATGTCTGTAGAAAGCTCGGGTATCGATGCGCCCTGCCCACTTCAAGTTGTTTGTGGAGACTGGTTGGTGCTGCACAAAGCTAGGTGCAGCGCCGACGGAGCTTCTTGCAAAGCAGTGGTAAGGACTCCATGTGTGAAGGCCACACAAGAGTCGCCCCTACTGTACAACTGGCAGTTGCGCCATGGAGTTCTTGAACAAAAGTGCCCTAAACCCTAACCCTAAACCCTAAACCCTAAACCCTAAGCCCTAAACCCTAAACCCTAAACCCTAAACCCGAAACCCTAAACCCTAAACCTTCCCTGATGTCTGGGTGCAGTCTGCTCGATGAGAGGGAGGCTGCTGAGTCGGTCTGGTGCCCATCCTCTAACTTTGCTTGTGGCTCAAGCCCACATCCAAGCTCGCTGGTGACTTCGCCGAGCCTCGGCCGTTTCTCGGCATGCCCTTGAATGCGCTACTCTGGTCCCAGTGTGGCAAAAAACGGCCGCGTTTGTGGACGGCTTGCCTCGTCTCGACTGTGCAAGGAACGAGCTGGTTCAAGAGCACCAATCCCAGAAAGTCCTCAAAGCAGCCACGCATCGGTCGAGTGCATACACAGATGAAGCCAAGGATCGCAGACATGAGCGCAGTGGCGCAAAAGATCGACGCACCTTGCCGGCAGATGGTCCTAGTGTCGTAGAGTTGCGTAGAGTTGCATCCGGGGTATGGCACCAAAGCCTTGAATCCACAGAGTCCTTGGGACACGTGGCACGTCTTGACCGGAAGGACCCTGCTGGGATGTTCTTTTAGAAGAGGAAGATGAGAATAGCCACTGCAGAACTAGGGCATAGCCAGGGCATAGCCAGGGCATAGCCAGGGCATACTCTGGAAACGGCCCATTTTCTCTGCGTATTGTGACACTGCCAGCAGCACTGTCGGCAAAGGCTGATGCAAAGGCCATGCCGCTGCCTCCGGACGTCAAGAAGGACGCGAAGCCTGTTGTGAAAGCAACTGGGCAAGCACGTCGGTGAACACGCAGAGCTCCTTTCACCTGTTTGATGGAAAAGAGTAAGAGGAGCAATGTGTGCCATTTTGTAGACGTAGAGTAAGTGACAAATCTATCCTCAGGCCTCGAAGCCTCGCATCGATTGTATCGATGGCTGCCGGTTTGCTCTGGTTTTCCCCATCGTCGTTGCTCACTTCGCGAGGCAGGGCCTCAGTAGCCTCAAAGCTGAGGATACCCGTAGCACGGCACTTGGTTTTTGCCGCAGACGCGCAGGTTTGGAACGAAGAATCTGACGATGCTGAAGCTGCTCACGCAGGAGAATGTGCTGGTTGGAGGCTTCTTCGTCATCTCAGGGTACGTTGCGGTCTCAGGACTCGCTTCACTTGGCCATGTTGCTTGTGCCATCTTGTGTCCATGGTCGCTGAGAGTCTTTGTTGGAGTTTTTTGCCCAGGTGTCTGCGTACACTTCCACGAAGCTGGGCGAGAGAAAGGCCGAGGACAAGAAGCTGGCCAACCCGGAGCTCTTCTTCTGGCAGAGGGTCCGCCTCCGGAAAAGGTTGTCTGGTGTGGAGTGGTGTGAGGTTCTCAGCAAGACAGGTGATGGCCTACTATCCCCTCCACTTCGTGGTTTCCGCGATCTTCGCCCCGATGTTCATCCAGGTTGAGAGGCAAGATGTGCGGATCAAACGCTGATTCAGAAACTTGAACCCGAGACCCAAGTGTAGCTTCATTGATTGGTTCACCAAGATCTGTGCAACCTCGATTTTAAACCCGGGGGGTCCGTTCAGTTTCCATGATAGATGCTCGCACCCCAAAGCCAAAACCCTCCTTAGCCCGCAGCCCTAAACACAAGAGGTGGTTCAACACACCTTGGACGACGACGGCTATGCGTGCATTCCTGAACTTTAGCCTGTTGCAGGCCGGTTCAGGGTCTAAACTGTAGGGGTCCTCAATAGGAATCATAGTAGGGAGTGCTATAATCCCTACAAAGGAGCTGTTAGTATAAGGGGGAACACACAGAGTGTTCTTCTGCTGCAGCTCGGCTGCGGAGGCCTGGTTTCCCGCAGAGGCGGAGATTTGGAATCAGCCAACTTGGCTGCGAGCCTGCAAGAGGACCTTGGTTGACCAGCTGAAATGTAAGGGCACTTGGTGAGCCAGGCTCCTTACAGCTGAGTACCCAGGTTCCTTTCGGCCCTGACGTTCTCGAACCTCACCATGCCGACGCTGGTGCTTCCGCAGGTGGCGCAGCTGTCCAAGAACGGCCCCTCGGACAGAAAGAAGCTTTTGTCCGAAGCCGTTGGGTTGATCGTATTTTACGGTGTCTTTGTGAAGTCGTTTGCTTTGTGGTTTTCTTGTGGGGTGTCGTTGGCTGGGCTAGTGGGGCCACCTGTGTGGAGGCCTTCAGAAGCTGTTTGCCGCCTTGACGGGCATCTCGCTCCTGCAGAAGGCATGTCGAGCACTATAGGGCGCATGTAAAGCTCGAGCCCCGGCCTGCAACATGGGCTTGCACGAACACAGGTCTCCTATTCGGAGACCTCGCGCTTCCACAGCAGCAAGGAGCACCCGGCCGCTGGGCTTGCAAGGTGTATCACACTGTGTGGCCATGCCGCGCCTAGTCGCCTAGAGTCGGCTTCCTGGTCGTAGTAGACCTGAGGTCAACGGCCAGGTCATGCACCCTCTGCGTGGGGCACAGCTGCTTCTGTTGCTAGTTGAGAGGGGTGCAGAGCTGGCATAGCTGGCACGCACATGCCGTGCGTGCCACAGCCCACGGCTTCAGGATCTGGAACTTGACCCGCTTCCACCCCTTCTGGGCGCTGATCGAGATGACCATGGGCGTGGCGGCTGTACGTCACGTGATGCTGGACACGGAGGAGGACAAGAAGAAGCCGACAACGCAACTCAGATCCGTTTTCGTTGTTGTGATTGCATGGGTTGTGTGCAACATGTCGGGGCGCTTTGTCTTCACGAAACGCTTTTCGACAGCTCTCGCCCAAGAAACCCACTTTGGATGTTCTTGGCCGCCTACGCCTCCCTGGGGCTTCGACTGACCAGCTTCGACTTCAATGCCGGCCCCTTACTCTAGCCCTGTTGGGAGAAGTGACATGGGGGTGGGGGGCTTAGTGGGCTTCTTGGGCTTATGGGGCATGTGAGGCACATTGGGGCACAGTGGGGCATATTGGAGCACATTGGGGCATGAGGATGCCATCATTCGCAGCGTGCTCTTCGTCCCCATCTTCACGAAGTTCTTGACGCAGATTCACAGGGATGCGATCTCTGCGAACCCCGCCGCTGCCTCTGCTGACTTCTCCGAGACATGTTGGCTTAGTGTGTTGGGCAGTTATCGTCCAGGCCCCTATCACGCGCTTCTTCGGCTCCAAGCCCATGGCCATGCTCGGTTCCATTGCATTCCCGATGTTCATCCTGCGGCCAACCTTGATTTAATCCCTGAGCCTCCACTCCTCCAGGGACACCCACAGAGTACGTGACTTTGCCCTGTCCTAGGCATGGGCCCATTGGCCAGATCTTCTACAAGAAGGCAAGCAGTGCATTAGGTTGGTTCAAGGTGAACGCTAGGGACATTGACTCGCCGCAGGTCCTAGCCAGGAAGTTGTGGGGCGGCCCCATGTCCACCAGATTCTTCCCGCTACCCGGCTGCAGACACTTGCAGAGCGCTGAGCAGCGCAATTCGACGCGTTGGCTTTGGTTTCGGGCATGGTCAGGATCTACCTTGCCATCTGCCTCGGGTTGAGCCACCTCACAAATGACACTTGGAATCTACTACTTACTTAAGAGTGTGCTGAAGGAACTGTTTGCCAGGGACAACTCGGGCTGCGACCCAAGGAATATTTCGTCAAGAACAAGAAGGTGGGCGCTTTCGCCGGCAAGGTGGCTCAATTTTTGGCGAGCTGGACTGAGGGCATGCTGCGCGACCGCGCATAGCTTTCTCAAAACATTGAAATTTCTGAATCCCTGCAACAAGCCAGAAAGCGCGGAACGTGAGGAACAGGGGGCTGAGACAACAGCCGTACTGATGCTCGTGGGAGGCGCTTGGTCACGGAAAGGTCCATCATGGTCCATCGTTCCCCAGATATTGGCCAGATGCCAATGTCGAACCTAGTTGTACAGAGCTGACACGCCAGCACAAAGTTTGACGTCACCGAAAACAGCCCAAACGACACTCAGCTCTTGGTGAGCGACAGCAAGTCTCTTGAAAGCTGGAGTTGGTAGGGCTTAGGTCAAAGCGGCAGCCACCGCCCAGAGAGAGCACAACCACTGGGGTCCATGATGGCACTGTCGCTTGGGATGCTCAAGAAGCGAAGGTCCTGAGGTCTGTGGAGGTATTGGCAGCAGTAGGGCATAGTTTGAATTTGAAGCGGGGGGGCGCCAGGGTGCCATGCGGCCGGCTGCTGACTGGTCCAGTCATCATTTCTGTAGATACGGCTACCACTGTCTCCGAGCCGACTGCTGGTTCTTCCATCCGGAGGCCTGCCCAGACTTTCGAAAGACTTGAGCATGTCGACACGTGGTGAAAGAGTGAAAAAGCTCATCTCCACTGAGGGCAGGCGTATTGACATGCCAGCAGCCTCCAACGCGCCGCAACAGTGGACGCAGCGGAGTTGTGCGAGGCAGAAAAATGCACAAGTACCGGCCTCATTCTCTTGCACAAGGTGGCATGGTCAGTTCATGGTCAGTTCATGGTCAGGTCCCTTAGCCCCCACATGAACGCTGTGCAATATGAGGGACCCAGAAGAGCCATCCAAGGTCCCGAAGCCGATGAACCCTCTGTAAACCCTACACTATACCCTGCCAAGTCTTCTTTGAGCCCTGGAAGCCCAAAGAAGCCCAAAGAAGCCTAAGGTCGTAATCCTGCGGCAGCAGAAGCCGGGAAGCCTGCATGTGCTGCTCCAGTTGCGCAGCTTTTCCATGCCGGTCCAGAGCTTATGGGTCGAGGGAGAGGGGAGTTTAGGTGAAGGGTTTGGGGTTTAGGGTTCATAGGGCGTTGATCTATGTAGGGACAATACGCAGCCATGCACAGCCTACGAGTAGACGACGGATCGCACTCCTCTCGCATGTGGGGCCATGTTGCAAAGGTGGACATTTCTTCATTGCCCTTGTTCAAGCTTAGCTCAAAGAAGGGAATCGCTCCGGGTCTCCTTGGCTCGAAGGTGATGCCCGGCCATTTGGCTACCGTGGGTGGTATGCGCGATGCAACAGATCGGGACAGCTCAGTTACAGCTGTACGAGAGGCCAACATTTCCCGGATGAAGAATGCTTTCTTGGGGAACCGCCCTCAAAGCTTAGTCTTAGGGGAACGGTGTGACTAGGCGACAGCCCACCTGGGGGGTTGTCAGGCGAGTGGAGACGCAGGTGTACCCGCCCCCACTCCCCACCGACCCCTCCCCCATCAGTAGCAGGTGTTCGAGGAGTGTGGCCTTTTTGATGTGGGGCTGCTACCGGAAGCTCCCGGCAATCTTCGGTGGCATGCTGAGAAGTCAGGAGACTTGAGGCATAGCAAGCTTTTTTACGTGATGCTGCACCCCGCATGTGGCAATCATCTGTCAGGAGCTCGACAGCCGAAGCATTTCTCCAAGTCTTTTGCTTAAACCCCGGAGTGTGGAACGTTGCTGCGTTTTGAGGCGTTTTTGAGGTGTCTTCGCGTGATCGTTTTCCAGATTTGATGCGCAGCGCACTGAGGTGTGGGGAAGGCAAGGAATGCGACTGGTGGGTTCTTCTACTTGATGGTCCTGGGACTTTCGGAGCATCCAAGGATGGAGCCGTGGAGTGCGAAGACATCTCTCATGCCCTGCCTCACCTACCCAGCGCCGAACCTGCTTGCTTCGGACACGCATGGGTCCCAACTTGGAGGCTGCATGAAATCGACGCCCATCAGCTGCCCCTGATGGGCGGTCTGCTTCGGAGGGTCTCAGAAGCCGTTGCCTCTGTCACTGGAAGCCTCTCAGAGTCCCTGCATGATGCAGCGACGCAAAGCGTGAGCAACGAAATGGTGGGTGGCGCTCTTATCGGACAAGTTCATAAGTCTTCATGCTCTACATGTCTTCAAAGCAGATTTTGCGGGAGCGAATCTTGTGTGCTTTCCAAGCTTTGGCTCCACCTTCTACTCATGCTTTGTTTCAATCATGTCGGTATAAATAAAACACACAAAAGACTCAAGGAGTCTCTTGCTCTTCCCACCGGTCTTTAAGGTAAGTCGAAGCCAACCCAAGCATTTTAAGGGGGTTTGCAGCCTGGCACTTGTGGGATGTCGGCAGCCAGACGTTTCATGGAGATGCCGCGTGCTTGCAATTCCCTTATGCTGGTGATTATGCTTGGCGACTCTCTGAGCTCCTAAAGGGGTCTAAGAAGGGACCCCTAGAATAACCCCCTGAGTAACCCCTCAGGTCCCTTATAAGGGTCCCTCCTAATCCTCCTTACTCTCCCCCTAAACCCCAAACCCTAAACCCTAAACCACAAACCCTAAATCCCAAACCCTAAACCCTAAACCCTAAACTCAAAATCCTAGATGTGAGCAGCTCTCCCTCACGCTGCTAAGGCCAGGAATGAGGCCAGCTCATGCAGCGTGGGCACTGGGAAGACCCGCCATGGCGCATGAGCCAGGCCAAGAGCCCACTGCAGGCGCAGGCTCCTCTTGGGTTTAGGGTTTAGGGTTTAGGGTTTAGGGTTTAGGGTTTAGGGCTCCTTTTGGGAGGTATTAGAGTTGGGGTCTACAGTGAGAGAACAGGCCCTAGCTGATTGAAGGAGATTCTGGTTATGTTTTGTTGCAGCAAGGAGCCCTTGTTGCTTCTGGCAGGCTGCCGATCCAGCTGATGTCTTTGCAAACAGCAAGGTCGACACAAACTTGGAGCCTTGGGGCCCGTTTGCTTTGAGCATCGTGCGCCGCTTGTGAGTGAAATCTGTGCTAGAAGTGCTTTCCATGTGAGGAGTCCTTATCAAACGTCGAAATCAAGCGTTGCCTGGAGGCTTGCTCAGCATGATGCAAGATCAGATGCAATAATAACAGCTTTGTGCGCTCATTTGCGGGTCTCATTTCTAGGTTGTGCTGTTTACTTGCTGCGCTGAACGGCATCACGTTCGCAGGAGTACGGCGTGACTGACTATGCATCCGGTGCGAAGCTTTCCAGTGCCAAAGAATGCCTGCGAGACGTGGAAGTCCTCCTACCGTTGGTAGGGACGTGGGTGCATTCCTCAGAATTCGGAACCAGGAAGCATCAGTGCCTCACCGCGAAATCAGCGATAGACTTGTATACCCTGCACTCAAACCGAGGAACAAGCTAAGAATCGACGACGGTACAAGATCCACATGAGCAAAGCTGGAAAGCTGTCATGGGAGGGCCTTCACATCACTGGTGAGCCATTGCTTGGCGAAGCTTGGCTGTTCTGGCGCCCAAAGAGTAGCATGTAGCATCACAGGAGCGTACTTGTACTACGCGGCACGCGTGGAGCCGCGCTCGCAAAGTAGTGGGGTGCCACGGGTAGCCTCAGAGCTAGACCCACTACTTGTGAGATGACACCCACTAGTTGTTATTATGCAATTGATTGTTGTGCCTTATGCCTGTGATTTTCTGGGACGAGCGAAGGCAAAGAATAAGACGGGCTGAGGTTCAATGAAGTTCTTGGAAATGGGTTTCCAGATCTATGTGGAAGTACAAACGTCCAATGTTTTGGTTTTCCTGGTTGTTTGTTCCTATACCCTAGATGCCACATACCTTATGTCGGACGACTTTGCGTGGAACAATTGATATCGCTGAAGCACTTTCTGCGATCCCATGTCCGCACGGTGGCACAGAAGAGGAAGCAGAACAAAATAGCACCAGTGAGAAGAAGGAGCAGAATGCAACAGTAGTGAGGAAAAGGAAAAGGAAGAGAAGCAGATGGAGGCTGTTTGATGCGGTATACCAGGACATTCATAGGCCCCGACGAAAGCAAAAGGACCTTGTCTCACAGTGCATCGAACCGGCATGGCATGGGTTCTGCTTTACAGATGCACTCAAGTCTATACGATCCTTCAAGTCGACTTAGGCCGATTTTACCGTCAGTTGGGGAGTCCGCGAGCGGGGGGGTCAACATGCGGGAAGGTCTTAGCACATCCAAGGCCATGTATTTCGAGGGCATGTGGATCCGAAGCGAGCTCTTCACGCATGGCGAAGTCTTGATCGGTTCTGTCCGGGTCAGGCACGGGCCTGATTGGACCCTTGGACAGCCAAGACTGACTTTGATTTCACATGGCCTTTTGTGTTTTCCGGTTCTTGCCGAGTTTGCCTGTAAGGAATGAGCTCAGCCTCAATTTCAAGACAAGAGAAAGCAAGCACTGGGGCATCGATCTTCGGGCGACGCGTGTGCCAGCTGCACGCAAGGTCCGTGTTCTGACGAGGGTTTACTGCCTCGCACACCTGCGGCGCGATCCTTGCGGTTAGTGAGATCGCGAAATTGATGTTTTTGGGTGGCTGAGCCCCTTAGCTCGCGCTGATGTGGCTAAGGCGCCACACAAGAGCACCGCATCTACCGACCGCTGCTAAGTGACCCCAAGCCATCAGCTCGGATTGGCTGGATCGCAGATTCGGGATATCAGGCGCACGCCGGTACTTCAGTCTAGGCAGTACCGCCAACGTATCTTTTATCTTTGCATAAGTGAGAAGATGCCGAGATGATGCAGGTCCCGGCCTCCACGATATCAGCAGATGATGGCTTGGAAGACTTGACCGCGGACGAACTCAAAGAGTGCTTGAAGGAGAGTTCGCGCACGTGTCTCTCTTATGATGTTGGGCTGGAGATTCGCAGGAGTATGGCGTTAGCCAACACGGGCGATGCTGCAATCAAAGAGGACTTCTTTTGGATGCTTGGCTGCAGAAGAGGTGTCAGGCAACAGTGATCGCGACACTGTATGATTTCGCTTAGTTCTACCTAGAGGTCACGAGCAATCATTCACTAAACCCTAAACCCTGAACCCTAAACCCTCAACCCTCAACCCTCAACCCTAAACCCTCAACCCAAAACCCTAAACACCTTCTCAGGAGCTGGTGCGGAGGATCGAGGTGGCCCTGCCGCTTCTGGGCAGATGGGAGCACCTTTGCCTCGAGACTGGGCACCTCTTGGGTGCTTAAGACATCTCAGCACTTGGGAGGTTCCCCCTTATACTAACAGTCTTGGGATGTTCCCCCTTATACTAACTGCCCTTCATAGGGATCATGGTACTTCCTATGATAGTCCCTATTCAGGCCAACTCAACTCCCTAAAGCATCGCCCCTTTTCCTATGCCTAAGACCACCTCCTGCACAGTTTGCAGAATCTTAGGGAAGGTTTCCCTAGAAGTCGTAGCTCCGCAACTAGAAAGCATCCCGACCGAGGTACGGGAAGCAGCCCAACCGCAAGAACTACGAGATCAAACTCTTGCAGAATGGTTCTCTGCGGTGGGAAGGGCCCCACTCCAGAGGTGGGATCCGGCACCAAACTCTACACCCACTGCACCCACTGCACCCACTCACCATCTACCAATGCGGTCTATCAGCCTTTGCCCTTGTGTCCGCTGGTTCAAGGTGGCCTTCTGTCTGGCATTCTCGAGGAGGATGAGGATGGTTGGTACTTTGCCCAGCTGCTGACGGGTCAGAATGAGCCGATTGGTTCCAGAGCGGCACGTGGGGGTTGTTCTAAAACCAGGGTCCCTTTTTGGGCTTGGGGTCCTTCAGTGCGTGGGCTCTATTGTAAAGGTTACCTATAGGAGGACCTTTGCCCTCCTTTTGGTGTCCGCACTCAGAGAACGTCGACTTGGTTTATTCCTGTAGCTTGCGAGGCTCCATCCGCGTGCGCCATCATGCTTCAAGGAAGGATGTGGTGGTGTCAAACTTTCGCTCCTCAGAGCAATTTTGACCGCTGTTTCGGCACGAGAACCTAGCAAGTTCTCCATCAAGAAACCAAGACCTGCTCTTTGTCCGCTCCTAAGGGAGCCATTTGATGGGTGAGTGGGGAAGCAACATCGCCCCCTCTTTGCAACCAGTGTGGGGTGTTTCGAAGACCCTGCTCAGGCGCAGAATTCAGCCAACCATCGCTTTTCCCCTGCGCTCGACCTCCGTAGAGACCAAGGTAGCAGAGAGAGAAGGCGAGGAGCAGCCACGTCGACGACCTGCCTTCGAGGTGGGACTTGGGCATTCCGAAGCTGGTGCATTGCCATGCAAGAAGCCGCCCTTTCTTACAAAGAGCCTCAGGAGCCCCTGTGAAGTGTGTAAACGGAGCCTCGCCAGGCCCCGGTGCCCGAGGAGCCACTGGCACTGGGTCCGGCTGCTTCACTTGGAGCTGCCGAGGCGCCTGTCAGTGTTTCTGGGTTTCATTTCCGCTCGCCCGGCGCTGCAGCGCTGCAATTGCGGGCACTTGTGGTCATTCGCATTCGTCGCGCGCGCGCGCGCGTGGGTGTGGGTGTGTGTGTGTGTGGGTGGGTGGCAACCGCTCTGCTAGCAAACTGCTGACCAGCGAGCAGTGCCCAAATGTTCGTGCACATAAGGGAGGCTGACAAGATGTCCTTGCCATGCTGTGAGGTGAAGCTTGCCCTCAAAGGGTTGCTCAGTGGCACGGAGCATATCACAGCATGCCGCGTGCGTTCGGTATCGCCAATAGTGGCTTTCCAGCATAGGTATGGCGTCACAAAGCTGGAGCACTACGACAGCCGGGAGCAGTTAGTGGAACTGCTGGAGACAGTGGTGGCTCGGCAAAAGACGTAGCCGGAGCCGTTCGAAGCAGCTGTGTGGCAGTTGCCTGAGACCAGAGCCCGAGCATCTAAGGAGATTTCCCTTCCTCTGATAGGAACTTGGGAGCAGGGACGAAGTGGGAAGCAGTATGAGATACAGCATACCGAAGACGGGCAACTGCTTCCTATCTTCAGCGTATGGCAAAAACATGCAGTGTGTGGAGCACTGCGGGCATGTTGTTGCAATAGCTTTAGCGGCTTCTCCAGGCTTTACGAAGGCCCGCACATCCTTGGTGGCACTTTGGTCGGAGTGCTCTATGAGGAGGAGGGCTGGCTGAGAGCAGAGCTGTTGAAGCTCGGATGCATGAAGACCTTTCTCATAGAGTGGAGGCACCAGTTCTAGTTAGCTTGCTTAGCCTGCTCAGCCTGACCCTAAACCCTAAACCCTAAACCCTTAAGCCCTAAGCCGCCCTAAACCCTTTGTCCTGGGGCCGAGGACATGTAAAGAGGAGTCCGAGCTGGTTGGCTCAGTCCGGGTCACGCACGGACCAGCTTCCCGACTCAAGTTTTCTGCCCCCCTCTGTGCCAAGTCCCAAGCAATCCACCTCCCCAATCTTCTCGTGTCTTTTCTTCTTCTTCTTATTTATTTTCTTATCTTGTTTATTTATTGATTATTAAAAAATGATTTTGTTATGGGCTCTCTTTGAGGACTGGAACGAGATGACTCTGAGCTTCAAGCCCAGCAGCTCCAGCCACTGGGGCGCTGAAGTTTTTGCCAAGCGCCTCTCCGAGGAGATCGCTTGTAAGTGTTGTCCTCTGCACAGCTTCGGATGCGTTGGGATGTTCCCCCTTATACTAACAGTTACGAGAATCCCTATTAAGGACTGTTAGCAAGGGGGAACATCCCAATCGATGGCCCTTGCTGCCGTGTGCCTCACAGCTCAGTGCAAGGAGCACCATCAGCGCAGGCCGGCGATGACTCCAGTGGTTGTGAGCAGCGATCCGGAAGAGGAGGTCCTTGAAGCGCAGTACTGGGAGTCGCTGGAGGCAACTGCTCGCAACGACGCAACTGGGTTGTTCTCGTCTTCAGTATCATGATCGTACGAGCACGATATGAAAACTCGTACTAGTATCGACCTAGAACTGAGCATCAGCTTCATAGCTTTGTCCTTATGGTGGTTAGTATGCTACAGCAACAATATTTGTTACTGACCCTGAGCAGGTTCTCAGCCAAGCCCTGCGAGTGGAGCATGCCGCTGCCCCGCCAAAGGAACGCCGAGCCATGTCCTGGTCTCGCACGTTGGCCTTTGCCCAGATGACCTTGGGAATCCGCGGACATCCGATGCGCTCAGGAGAGAGAAAGGGAAGATGATGCCTTTACAAGCCCCTCAGGTAAGCCCCCGAACCTCTAAACCCCCCAACCTAAACCCTCAACCTTCATTCTAAAGTAAAAATGTCAAGATGTGTTGCGAGGATCGGACGCGAAGTCTTTCGTCATCTGGGTTATGGGAGCGACGGATGAGGTCGAGGTTTCCCTTGCCGAACAAGGATGCTTCAACGACGTGAACTGGCTAGACCGTGCACGTACCAAGCTGTACATCATCGGTGAGAACCTTCTCGAGCACTTTGTGCCCGAAGATGCAGAGAGACAGGCCAGAAAAGCGGACAACAGTGGACCTAGCGTTGCATCCGTGACGAAAGAGGATGTCGCTGGCTATGTCGTTGTACATCCGCGGGTTTTTGTGCGAGAGCAGCCTTCAGTGGATGCGAAGTACGTCGGCCACTTGTCAGAGCAGCGACTGTCTGGTTGGGGCTCGGAAAAAAGCTGGCGGTTGGGCTCTTGTCCTTGAACCAAGGCGATCTCTTCGAAGGCACCGAAGTGCGCGGTCGGGAAGAAGGCGGTTGGTTACGACTGGATGCAGCGGCCTAGCTGCCCTTTCTACATGCTCTTAAAGACATGAAACACCCCTGCAAACATTCCGAAGCCCAGCTGCCTCCGGAAATTAGGACAGACGTACCACTGAGATTCCTCAAAGCACGCCGGAAGAGGCGTGTACATCTTAGCTCCAAGCCCAGGCCAGCGCGGAGCTCTGCACACGAGTGCGCCAGCGGCACACTGGAGGTCCCGCGTGGGTGCAGAGCCCAGCAACTCTTCGGGCACTCCTGGTGAATTCTTTGGGGTTCTGAACGCGGGGTCCCCACTTCTGGGTGCCTTCAAAAGGGATGCTAGTTCAGAATCACCCTCGAGTGGCTCACGTGGCCATTTGAAACAAATGTGGCCCCCGACCGGGACGAAGAAAAACATGAAGCAGTCTAGGCATGATGGATTCCCAGATTGATTCCCTCCAGCCTTAACCGCAAACCCTAAACCCTAATTCTAGGCTGTGCATGTTCGGGCGTCTTCAGAGGTGCTGATTCACGGCGGCCAGCTGGGCCTGGGCGCTTTTCTGCAGAAGAAGCTCCAGGCAACAACGGCGGAGAAGAGTCGAGCAGGAGCCTTCTGCTCCAGCCCTAGGAATGGCATTCGAAGAGGTCATATATATATACATATATGTATATATTCTATATATATATATATATACACATGTGTAAATATAGTTAAAGTACTGAAGAAGTGCATATACATATCTATAGATAGTGCGGGTTGCACAGTGTTGTACAGCATCACTTCTGCCCCTGAAGGAGATCCGCAGCTGCACCCTGGAATCCGCACTGCTTGCTACGAAGAGGTCCCCGAGCTCCTGCTGACCGATCCACCCGACTTGATCGCCCTCTTAATGCCGAACTTCATGAGAACCGATGTCGAGGATCCGCAGCAGGGATACGTACCGGACCATGTCCTGGAGGTGGTGCCACCGGACACGCCCGTGGCCTTCTCCAGCCGCTTCGAGCTGCAGGAGAAGGTTCTTCAGGGGTTGGGGCTTGACCTGATCCTGCCGCAGACCCGCTGTCCATTCTCCGCTGGCGCCGGCGATCCGCATGTCCACTACGACGACAACGGCTGGATCTTTGCAACCAGGGCAACGGCCGTGTCGCGCGTCCTACGCCACGCTCCACCCCTTAGCCCGCTCAAAGAGAACCGAAAGGAGAAGGTCAAGACTCTGTTCTGGGGTATCGTGGATCTGAAGTACGATGCCTTCAAGCCGGTTCTCGATCGCATTCAGGTGCTTGAGACCGGCCGGAACCTGAGGGCATGCCGTCCAGCTGTCGGTATCAACCCCAAAGCCCTAAAGCACCAATCGTGGCAGACTACCACCAGGACGACTCATGAGCGATTCTGTGTGAAAAGCTACTCAGGTGATGGCCGCATCTCCAAGTTCTCAGGACAGACCGTGACGCTGAGTTGTCAGAAGAATGCTGTTCTCTTGACAATGTCCATCCCTTCTTTCAGGCGATGGTGCACCCATCCAGAAGACCTTCGAAGCACAGTACCACTTGGAAGAGGAGGATGTGGAGTTGCAGATCCTCGGAATGATCAGCTTGCGGCAGCTTGGCGCTCATGTTGAGAGAAAGTTGAAAGAGCTGGCCGTTCTTGCCCAGGACATACAACTTCATTTCTAAAGACAAGAAGCTCACGAGCCCAGTCTGCACGAAGTGGCGCAACGTTGTCATGTGCACGTGCTCTCATGTTCAGCGGCTTGCAAGGCACGACCTCTTCGATGTCACTGGCTTCGCCCATGTGATACCGACACAGGTCCGCGTGTTGCAACACATTCACGGTTTCGAACGTCTGCTCTCGCCCCGGTCAGCAGTCCTAAGTTCTTGTCCCATGGCCAGCATGTTTCCTCGCTACTGCAGGTGTGCTTCCCGCGCGTGTACTACGCAGGAATTGCCAGCCACATCTCGGCGGAATTGGGTGCGAGAGACAACGACTTAGTCGTTCTCAAGCTCTGCAACCGATCGCGGGCAGCAGGCCTCGACGCATCGTGTGTTTCGTGTGCGGGATGTTTTTTTAAACCTCCACGCAGTCGAGGTGTCTTAATCGCTCATGTGTGGGAGCTGGAGGAAGTGCTGCAGGCTTGGCCCTGTATGCCCCGTGCTTTGTATCACGCGCAAGCATCATGCTCAACAGCGCTCCCTCCCCTCTTGTGCCACCCTGGGCTCCTGGAGGACATCCTGGAACCTCCCGATGACCTCGAGGCTTGGTTCCGGCCACGTTTGCTGCACTTGGCGCATGCGGCTGGCGACCTGGTGGACAAGGACTCCTAGACTCTCCTTATTGCTCCGTTGCTTTTGATGCGTAGTGGTTCTTGTTTGAGAATCTAAACATGGTGGACAAGGACTCCTACGAGGAGCACGTCAGGCACTGGTGGGCGAACGAAAGCCCCAGCTTCGTTGCAGCGGCCCGCCTTTGAGCACCTTCTGTATGCTCGAAGCTCCCGTGCTCTGTTTCAACACTTTTCAACACGAAGGCTCGGCTCATCTGTTCAAAAGCAAGCCAAGGAGCGATGCTGCTCCTCCATGCCAACCATGAGTGGTGGGAGACCGTTTGACGGCACGATGCGGGTTGGCTTCGCACTTCATCGCAGGCATTCCCCGAACGGCAGTTGGGAGAAAGGGATGGGGTTGTTTCGTCTCCTGTCAACTCCTGTTTTTCGATTTCTTCGATTGCGAGGACGGGGGCTTCGGGGTCCCTTACCCCCGAAGATATTCAAGTTGATTGGCTCGGCGGCTACTGGAAGCTGCCTCACGCAGACATGAAGCGTGGTTGCAGATAGCACCGGCCCATCCACAAATCCAGCATGACCCCGCCTGATCCATAGCCTGATGCCACCGTGACCGTCTGAGCCTGAGGACCTCGGATCACGTGCGCGAGCGCCTCATCAGCCAGGCAAAGACCGGCACGGCCGTCGTGAAGCGCTACATCTTGACGGAGGCATCGGCGCGCGGGGGAGAGGGGGAGAGGGGGAGAGGCCATGCCTTGCTCCCAAGCTTCTTCGTCTCAGCGAGCGTTGATCCTAGAGACCCCCGAACCACAAACCCTTTCAGCCCCGAATCTCGGCCTGAGATCCGAAGGAAGTGAGACTAGCTAAGAGGGAGAGCCTTTCGAAACACCCATCTTAAACCCTAAACGCCCATAAAGGTCCGATCTCTGCGCGTCCTGCTCCCTTGAGGTCTACGCCGCCCTTGGCCCAGCTCTGCAGCAGCTTTTCGGGGCGGCAGAGTTCACGCCCGAGCGGCTCCAGGAGCAGTACAAGAGCCAACCGGAGCCTCGGCTCGCTTGAACATCCCCAGCTCTGCGGCGATGGGGGACATTCTAGAATGGCTGGTATGAGCTGGTTTTTTGTTTGTTTGTTTGTTTGTTTGTTTGTTTGTTTGTTCTTTGCTTTGGGGGGTTGGGCCGGAAGTTTGGGGGGGAGGGGGTGTTCTTGTTGTGACAAGGGGATCTCCATGATGAAGGCTACTTGGAAGGGAGCCCTCTATGGTTGTATGGGGTTACAGGGTGAGTCTGGGATCTTCCATCAGGAACTTGCAGCATATCTCACTGCCCGGCGCGCCATGACGATGAGCACCCCTGAGCAACGCTTGCGTGAATTGCGTGGCTTGGCAGGGTGCTCGACATGGTGCCCATATGGTCCCCAAACAGAAGACCCTTATATACCCCCCCAAAGTAGTATAGTCCTTTCTATAACAACCCCCAAAAAGGGTACCCCCATTTTTGGACAACCGTATATGTTGCGCGGTATGCGATCCGTATAATGCCCAGGTGATGTTGAGACGTCCATAGCAAGATTTACACCGAGTCCGGCCAAGTCTTGCGTCGCGTCTTTTGTTCATCGCGCACATGGCGTTCTGAAAGCTCGAGGAAGCTCTGCTGATCGTTGGCAAGATGCGCAGCGTGCTTGCAAGATGCAAAGTCGCTCCTTCCAGTCCAAACACGACGGGTAAACTCATTGGTAAGTAGGTGGACGCACCAGGCTGAAGCCAGGCTGAAGGGGCAGTCGACGTCACCGAGCAGAGACTTAAGTTAGTTCTCTGACCGCATGTCGAGTCGCGGCACCCTCAGCCACTCAGATCTGAGGCAGAAAGACTTTGTGAACGCCTTGGACGCCTTCCCTTCCAACTCCAACGCGCTGTTCCTCCTTGGCATGGCCGAGTTGGAGATGGGCCTCTTGGAGGGCGCAGTGGAGCTCATGAACAAGAGCCTCCTGCTGGATCCTGACTTCCGCGCTCCCTACGTGCCACCCGCCCGGAAGCGCCCCAACAGAGTCCCCCTAGCAGCCTGTAATATATTAACCCCAGCTACGTGTGCTTTCGAAAACTCCAAGTGCCAGCACGACACAAGCCCCCCTCAACCCAAGACCGCAGTTCGGCTCAGGAACCTGGGCGTGGCATACCTGCGTCAGGCCGCACAGAGCTCAGAAAACGCACAACGGCTGCAGGACCCACAGGGGGCATGCTTGAAGGTCCATGGCTAGATTCAAAGCAGAGTAAAGGTGATGAAAAAATTGTGCACCCTCTTTAATGTGTTCCTCGCTTGAACAGTCGAAGCTGCATTGGTCCCGCATCTTGCATGATTTCAAAGGGCATGAGTTCATATGAGTTTAAGAAGGGCTTAGAGGAAGAAGCACAGCCTGAAGGCCAATCCAATCCAAGGCTACCTCGCCTTCAGATTTTGAAGGCAAGAGGCCAGGCCTTTGAAATCCCAATCCCACTGGGGCTTAAGATTTCAAGAGCCTGCCCGTGAGAAACCAAAGCCCGCTCCTGAAGACTACGAGCCCCTGGTCTTAGGGTTTAGGGTTTAGGGTTTAGGTTTAGGGTTTAGGGTTTAGGGTTTAGGGTTTAGGGTTTAGGGTTTAGGGTTTAGGGTTTAGGGTTTAGGGTTTAGGGTTTAGGGAGCTTTGGCCTTTGAGCCAAGAGGCCAAGGCATCGAAATCCGAGAGCCCCTGACCAGGGCCGTGACATTAAAGAGCCCAAGACCGGGTGCACCGCTTTGGCGGATCGAGACTTTTCCATAGGTGTTTTTTAAAGGGAGCCACGGCTTTGGTTCAGCTGGGATTTCAGGTTTTCGGGGTCCTGGAAACGAGGCATGGTCGTTTAGGGTTGGTTCAGTTTTGGTTTGGTGTTTTAGGTTTAATCTTGGCGAACAAACCGAAAACCTACAGCACGTTTGAACCCAACCTTGACAACTTGACTTTATAAGGGACCTCACCCTGCTCGCTCAGGATCCGCAAGCAGCTAACTTGACTATATATGATCCCGGTTATCGGTTCGCCACCCCCCCCCCCACCCATGGTATGGTCCCCCCCCCCCCACCCACCCCCACCCACCCCCCCGACCCCCCTAAAACCTAAACAAACCCTAGAACCCTAAAACCCTAACCCCTACCCTAACACCCTAAACCCTAAAACCAACCCACAACCACACCACGGGGGGGGGGGCGGGAACCCTAACCCTAAACCCTAAAAACCCTAAAACAACCTAAAACACCCTAAAACCCCTAAACCCTAAACCCTAAACCCTAACCCCTAAAACCAACCCACAACCACACCACAGGGGGGGGGAGGGGGGGGGGGGGGGGGGGCAGGCCGCACCCGCATCATAAGGGTCTGCGCTCCGCGGTCTCGACAACCCCCCCCTACCCTCACTCATGGTATCGCCCGCATGGTACCCACCCCTTCCCCCCCCCCCCCCCCCCCCCCCTAAACCCCTGATCGTGAACATGAACCACATCGAGGAGAGGGGAAACCGTACTCAAGCAGGGGGAGAAAGTAAAGCCTAACCCTAAATTCTAAACCCTCAACCCACCACGAACCATAGGGGGAGAGGGGATTCCCTAAGCCTAAACCTTAGAGTCAAACCCTAAGCCCTTAAGCCTAACCCTAAACCCTAAAGCTTATATAAACCATGAACCACAGGGAAACCCAACACCCAAAACCCGCCATGAACCACAGGGAAAGATACCATCAGGGGGGACAGAATTGAGATTTGCAACCATGCCACATGACGTGTCTATAATATTATTCAGTACACTTTGAAGCTTTGCCCGAAACTTTAAGCACATGAAGCTTTGCAATCCGTGCGCCTGACCCCTTATGAACCCAGTCTGCAGGACCTGTATTTGCGGGTTATCGAAGTGTCCGAGTCCTGCCTCGCTCGCCACCCTGCATCGCCCCAGTGCCACTACCACATTGGTGCCTTGCTCGCACAATGCCCAACCGAGCCTTGTACTGGTTTTAAAGTTTGTCAGCTTGGAAGATTGTACGCGACCAACGCCAATCCCGTAGGTGAGCTTCTTAGACCAGGGCCGTGTGGATGTCCTTCGCGTGGCCAGGCGTTGCCTGCACCCAGATGGCGCTGATGCTGCAAGCCGAAGCTACCAACGGCGACAGCCGCTTTCAGGCGTTTCGAACTCGAGCGCGCTCCGAGCTGGAAGAAGCAAGGCACCTGCATGCCCGGGGGGCAACGACAGAGATGCTGAGCCACCGAACTGCGCTGCGAGCAATCTTCAAGACATGACCCCCCTCCCCAGCATCCTCCCCATGATTGATTCGCAGGAGCAGCCCTGAGGCACACCGTCGTCTCAGCGAGCCTTGGCGCGGGAAAGTCATCTTGGCATCGCCTCCTTTGTGATGTGTTGCGCAGGTGCTTTTTGAAGACTTTCGTTTGGGGTTCATAGGGGTTCATTGACACACTCGTAAACCCAAGGAGTGGCAGGAGGCCCAAGCGAAGGGCAAGCCAAAGAAGCAGCAGGCGCCATGGTTGGCCGTGGACGACAAGATGCTCCAAGCGATGGAGGTCGACATGACCCTCGCCTGCACACAATGCACACTCTGGCTTTTGTGCATGGAGGGGTGGGCGGAGTGTGTGTAAACATGTGTAAACCGCGCAGTGCATGTCTCTGGCAGTTTTCTCTCTGCATTTCTGGAGGATGCGTGGCCAGACGCTGAAGCCCATCAAGCTTCCGGACTTTATCGGATGGCGTCTGCCATTCTGGCGCGTGTAGGCCCCTCTAACGAGTGCAGGGTGCAGACGGCTCCGAGCAAACCACTGCTCTGCGTAGCTCTCTTGTAAATGAACCTGGGGCTCCCATTTCATGACCACTCTGGGAGCCCCTTCGGCTGGCTCTTGCGGCCAAGTTCCATTTCAATTTTAGCATTTAGGGATGCACTAGGTGTTAGCATCTTCCGAGGTTTTTGCATGGATCCTGAAATTCGGGAAGCATGCCTTGCAAACATGCAAGCAGAGTGCCTCGAACAAGTCTTCGAACAAACGTCGAGCTTTTTGGGAGCTGAGTGGCTGGTTCAACATCAAACCTTAACGGAATGCGGAATGGATCTGCGATGTTGCTGCCGCTGCTTCTCCTGCAGCCAATGGCTCCTTTCAGCCGTTCTTTCCGCAATGAAGGCGATTGGCGTTGGTAGTCAGACTTTCTTTCTGCTGGCCGCTGGCTGACAGATTTGTGCCTGACAGGGCAAGGGTTTCCCGTTCAGCTCTCATTTGGCGTTCCTGGCCAAGGGCTTTGAGACCCGTGCCCTTAAGGTATTTGTGTCTGTGACCAAAGCTGCTGCACACGGCCGTGGACCCAGCTTGCGGTCCCAGAACTTAGTGTCCAGAATGTAGCGTCTGGGCACAGCTTCGGTGTTGAAACCGTAAGGAAGAAGTTTAAGAACGCCTACATCCTCACTGGTGGCAATCCGGACAGCCAGACTCCACAAGGTGTGTGAAACCTGCGGATCCTTGGCAACCACTGTCCATGGTTGAGGGTGTAGGGTTTAGGGTTTAGGGTTTAGGGTTTAGGGTCATGGCAAGTCAGGCCCGGCAGAGAAGCACCATCGAACCACGGTCGCAGCACTGAGGCGATGCAGGACAGAACACTTTGCAGAAATCCTCGGAGTACTGCGATGAGTTGCACGACCAATGCGCTTCCAGCCTGCCTTTGGGTGAAATGGGTTTAGGGTTTAGGGTTCAGGGTTTAGGGAGGATGAAGTTCACAAGTTTTTTGCACCGCAAGATCTGCAGTCGTGGCCAGGCACATGCTGCGTGAAGGCAGTGAAAAATCAGTACAGCGAGCACCTCCGCAGCACATAGCGACATGCGGATGTACGGTGGCTTGATTCTTGCGCCTGGCTGCTGACAGTCTGACCGAGCTGCATCGTGAGGATTTGCTCAAAGTACATGGGCTTCGGCGGCTGCATCAGTGGCATCAAGGTGGGCTTGGCATGGTCCCTTGGCACCTTGAAAGGTTTGGGAACCACGCAGGCTGCTATAGAGAACAAGGAGGAGGAGTGCAAGAAGAAGCAGAAGCTTGTGCCTTGGTCTGCATGACGCTGATCATCACCAGACAGTCCCTGTAGACCGGCGCTTCACTCCGCCCCCCCGCAGGCCGACGCATGGAAGGATCAGCAGAAGCAGAAAATCGAGGAGGCCATGGGCGAGGATATCTTCGACCTGCACAAGGCCCGTACAGACCACCAAACCGCGCTGATCCGTCAGCTCAGGGGCTCTAGGCTTAGACCCCTCAACAGGGTGACTCACAAGGGGTGACCCTAAGCCTTCGACCCTAAACCCTAAACCCTAAACCCTAAACCCTAAACCCTAAACCCTAAACCCTAAACCCTAAACCCTAAACCCCAAACCCCAAACCCTAAACCCCAAACCCTAAACCCTAAACCCTAAACCCTAAACCCCCATGTCAAACCCCAAAATGCTTCTGCAGCTTTGCTGCCCAAGGCTGCAGGGAAGATCGTTGACACGCCGTACAAGGACGAGCGCCTTGAATGCACTTGGAGCCTTCAGCCATAGCCCAACATAGCTCACCAGATGCCCGACTTCGCTCAGAAATAGGTTTTGGGGCTGAAGAGCTCCGTGGATCTTCAGCTAACACGCCCATCACTCGTGTGCACGGCTCCGAGGTGCGCGGCCTACGCTGAGCCCAACTGCGACTCTCAGGAGGCGCTCTGCGGCTTCGAGTCCGGGTGCGACCGGGAACTTTGGAAGTGGACCTCAGAGACTCGGAGGCACCAAAACAAACAAGCTCGAAGGCTCAGACGGGGGGTGGGGGGGCGAAACTTATGCAACGTAGTGTAGTATATTACACTGTTAAAATCATGGTGCAGTCCATTGTCTTTTTTTCTAAGTCTACCAACAGACGGTCCTCTGAAGATGGTCTGCGATCCTAGGAGCTGCAGCGAGTCGGGGGCCCCAAAAGACGATTTTGGAAGTGCAAGGTGTCGCTGAGTGCCCTGCAAGTGTCAGGTCGAAAGTTGGCAAGGTATGCTGGACACCATCCCATGTTTCTGAGTGAGGCTCTCCGAGCCTCTGTGCGTCTCTCTCTCTCTCTTTCTCTCTTGCTCTTTCTCTCTCATTTTGCTTATTTTGTTCTCTTTTTTTTGTTTTTATCTTTCTTTCTCTCTCTCTCTCTCTCTCGTTCGTGCGAGCGTGTCACAAGCGGTGGCCATTTGAGCTACGCACAACCGCAGCCTAGCCAACAAAGCGGGCACGAGGACCCCGCGCTGAACGTCCGAGTCAATGCCTATGAGGGGTTGTGGGGGGTTGTTGTTGCAAGTCAGGGTCCCTTCTAGGTATTCTCTCAAAAAGAGGCCTCCCAATGGGACCCGACCCTCCGAGCGTGCTACGTACATGGCAACTGACCTCGACATCTCGGCCCTTGTCTCAAGCTCATGGAGAGCACGCGCTTTGCGGAGAGGGCAAAAAGCACTGCGTCGCGGCTGTGCGTTATCTCAAGCACGCGTGTCCTTGTTGGTGCCACATGAGGCCGACAGCGAAGGAATATATGTTACATCTCGACATTCTCGGTCCTTATTCTTTCGATTCGCTCTCTTTCTCCCCTTGGCAGCTGCAAACTATCTTGGTCGGTCTTTGTATCTCTGTTCGTGACAAGAAAACCTTACGCATTCAACGGGCGTTTGCAACAGTTGAAGGGCCTGTGGGGGAGCGAGGGGATGTGTGGCCACATTGACCTTCTCAAGCTGTTCGCAACAGAAGCAGAATTTTCAAGTGTTGCTTGATGGGTCCAGGGTCGGGGTATCTGGATCACCTCAGTCATGCAACCTTAGAGTACAAGCTACATTCGAGACATGCCCAGCTGCAGCAGAAACTGCCCTTCTCGGATTGTGTCTTAGAGGACCGACCCTGAAGCCCCAAACCGCCCTGCTGTGCCCCTAGATCCCAACCCCAAACCCGAAACCCGAAACCCTAAACCCTAAACCCTAAACCCTAAGTGATAACGCTCCATGGGCTGGCATGGATGTTACAGTCGCTGCTGCTCCCAGAGGATGACTACGACGAGGACCTGCATGCCCTTTCATGCCCCTGCGTCACCCTAAACCCTAAAACCCTAAACCCTAAACCCTAAAACCCTAAACCCTAAACCCTAAACCCTAAACCTTAAACCCTAAACCCTAATCAACCCTAAATCCTGACTGTAAGCTTTGTCCTCGCACTTTGCCTTCCCGGATTCTCTGATCGCCATCCGTGGATGGCGTCTACCCAGCCGGGCTTTGGGCTTTGTGATCTGCTTTAGGTTCGAGATTCAAGAGGGCTCAGGGTTTCGTGGGTCTTGCAGGGTTTGGGGGTTGAGGGTCTGAAGGTGCTTGAGCGGTTGGGTTCAGAGGGACTTAGGTCAAGTGTTTGATGTCCTGGCCCCCAGGGTTCGGCTGCGTGACTGCGATTTCAGAGGGCTTGGCTGGCCGGTGAGAGCCAGGTCGCTCTGGCTGGAGGAGTTGCCACGGCCGATGACATGGCGCCCTGGCGCAAGCTGAAGCTTCTTCCGGCACTTCACCCGTGGAAGTCGCTATATTGCTGTAAACACCCTGCAGCCCCATGAAATCTCCGCGAGAAGAAGAGCTGAGGATGCAACGGGCGTACCTCCCCCACCGACAGTTCCAGAGGTTCGGGATTTCCGCATCGATGGCAAAGCATATATAGCATATTAGAGCTTGACGGGGACACAGCGGACCATGATGGCCCACAGTTTCCGTCACGTGTGATCGCAGGCATGGCTGCCCAACAAACTCCGCAAACGGCAAGGCGCATTCGGTCGTAGGCCAGGTTGAGCTGCTTGGTCTCGGTAGTCGCGAGTCAGGTTTGCTGGACCACACGGATGTGTGCTTTCCCAAGTGAAAGCCAAGTGGTTAATTATCCGCTTTTCCACTTTTTCCATGGTTCCCACGCCCTCGCCCAGGCCGGCCAGACAGAAGGTGCCTTTCATCCACTGGGGCTACAGGCCACCACCTGCAGGCCCAAGTCCTCGCTGTTGGAAGTGTCAGGGATGAGGAGATCATGCTTTGGGACATCTCTTCGGCGTTGAGGGGTTTCGGGCCGTAGTTCTGTAGAGTTTCGCGACATTTAGGGTTTTTTTTTAAAGCTTACAATAGCCCTAAAAACCCTAAATGGGTGTTTTAACGCTACAAAAACCCTAAATACTACGACACCTTCTACGCCTTCTGTGGCACGTGCTGGAATGTTGCCGTGGTCTCAGGGCCCTGGGACCTGCTGCAGAGCATGTTCCGGATTCACAACGAGACTGGCAGCTCAGATGCATCTGTGGCCAAGAAGGGCTTTAGGGTTTAGGGTTTAGGGTCTAGGGTTTAGCGTTTAGGGTTTAGGGTTTAGGGCAGCGACTGCAGGCTTCACTGGTGGCATCTGTGGCAATCGCGCTTGCGTGCGTGGCCTGTCCAGGCAACATCTGGTCTCACATGATTGGAGCCGGCTACTTTGCCAGAGCCTCGAGACGGAGTTTTGATCCTTCTTCCGCTACTTCTGCATGGATTGCAGGCCTGGGTTGGTGTGGATGCAGCCCTGGGTTTCGCGAGAGCAAGCAGCTTTCAGCAGCAGGCACATGCAGTTGAAGCAGCGAACTTCCCTGAAGCAAGAAGTTCAAGTGACTCATCCCAACTTGCTCTTCCTTGGGCGCTCAGCCAACCTTGATGATGACTGGCTCAGCAATTCCAAGCATGCTGCGATGAACCAGCTGAGTGAAGTACAGTTCTACTCACCTTGGATCCCCCACCCCGCAGCCAGGAAGTGATTTAAGAACAGGCTCCTCTTTTTAGGGTTTAGGGTTTAGGGTTTAGGGTTGTTGCATCAGTATCCCGAACAGCAGTTTCTTGCCAGCCATGGGCGGTGGAGCGTTGTGGCTGCAGTTCCTTGTCGATAAAATCTATAAGCTTCCATTGAATTCTGTGCTTGGCCATTTATTGACTTCCTCGCTTCTCCCTTGAACTCTGAATCCTCGGTTTCTCTGAGCCTGATCTACACAGAAAGCTGATGGTCCATTTGGGTATTCCCCAAAAAAGGGTAACCCCTCAAGATACCCCAAGATGGGGCCCTCGATTGCCCCCCCCCCCCCCCCATTTTATGCAAAATCGCCTGAGGAAAGCGATGCATGGGAGAGCTATGAATATGATACTCCCATGCTTTCTGATTCTCGCAGCGATGGCACTGTTGATCTGGTGCCATGCTACGGCGAACCTTGGCACGAGATGCTCCCCGTTGTTGTTTAGCATGCCTCTCTGAAACTTTGTAAAGATTCGTGTATGCATGATCAGGAAGGATGCAAATGATGGCTCTTCCACCATCTTTCTGGGTTTAATAGCCCCTTGGCAAGTCAGCGAGTCGTTCGGACTCCATGCTGTGTTTCACTGTTCGTGCCGTGCAAGTTCTCAGTGCATCGGATTCCGCTGACCCTAAACCCTAAACAGTCCGGAGCCTCAAACGTGGAAGCCGAAATCTATCCCAAACCCTCAGCCCCACACCATGATGGCCTTGAATCTACAGAGCCCTGGTGCAGGTGATACAGATGCTGCCTTTGCTGTTCCTGGAGCTGAGAATAGCGCCAGTGCCCTCAGCTATCTCCTGCACCGTTCGATGTCGGTGGCATGCTGTGTGAAGCTAGCTGGCCCCTCTATGAAACCCTACAAACCTACAAATCCTACGGCACCCCTACGAAACCCGCAAATCCCAAACCCCAAACCCTAAAGCCCAGCTCAGGTCCTGTCCAGATCCGGAGGCGATGCTGGCGATGTTTGGCATCAAGGCAACTGGCCGAAGCGTTTGGTTTAGGGTTTAGGGTTGAGGGTTGAGGTCGAGTGCCTTCAGCCCAACCCCAAGCCTTGCAGCAAGCCGCAACCTTTCCAGTTGCAGAGGTCCTGCTCCTGCATGGATGCTTCATGACGCTTCGAGTCTGCGTGGCCCGGCTTAACGCAATTGGGTGCGACATGCAAGAGCTGAATGAAGGCTAAGATCAACCGAAGCCTTCGGTTCTAATGAAGTGGATCGTCCCGAGGCGTGGCCTTTGATGGAAGTAGGAATTGGTTGGTCAAACCTTGCGGGTACCATCGCCGTGGTCGCCGTGTCTCGTGGCCGCACGCATATGCCCAATTGTGTCTTCAAGTCACAACGAGACAAGTGATGGTCCTTCGATATGCGGGTTGCGGGTATTTCAACAACCACAAGGCAAACATGGGTGAACATGCTTGTCCTCATATCCACAAGTAGATTCCCCAGTTGAACCTAGAGTCTTTTTGACGACGGCTCCCACACTCCACACTCCAGCGTTGTGGCAGGCTGCAAGCTGGCTTTCGCTTCAAGTGGAAAGTGGAATCCGTCACCGCCGCCTGCCTTGCAAACAGCTGAGCAAGCAGGTCGTAGCTATCATTATGATGTGGGATGTTCCCCTAATGCTAGCAGTTCTTAATAGGGATTACAATAGGGGCTACCATAATCCCTATGATGGACTGTTAGTATAAGGGGGAACATCCCAAATTCTCAATCTTGTTACCACGATTCTTCGTATGTCAATGTGGCGATGTATTATTGTAGGACTCCGTGGCCAGTGCAGCATGTCAAGTGTCCTGCCCATCGCAGAACCAAGGAGCACATGGATGTACTGTGCCTGGTGATCTTAGCGGGCATCGGGGCTCTCCTTACAGAGATCTTCGAGTATGACACGCCGCGCGGCTGAATTTTTTTGGTCGCTGCGTAGGAGAGATTCTTAAACTCTTGAACCCCAAACTAACCCCCAAAACCCTAAAAACCATATTCTTGGGAGACTGGAAGGCCGTACCTTTTGCTTGAGCACACAATCTTCACGGCTTCGAGCTACATCGAAGTCGTGGGCTTCGTACCCGCCGTGTGGCTGCCTGGCATGAACTGTGGGGGCTAGAAAGCCCCCCTTGTTTGCTTCTTGGGATGTTTTGGGGGGCTTTGTAGCTTCCGAAGTTCCCAGGATGGTGCACCAGTCTGCCAAGAAGAACGACGACGCCACTCAGACGCAGCACAAGGATGTGCAAGGGCTCAGCGGCGCTCACATGCGAGCTCTCTGAGGTGACCCGGACCGGTGGCGTTGACCTGCAACGGCAAGCGCTCTTCTTCTTTGCCTCCTGCCTGCATGAGCACCGAGGGGATGCAGTTTGTCTGTGCACAAGCATGTCACGGCGTGTCAGTGCGCTGCACCATGCAGGTGTTCTTGGTAGGCATCTTGTCTGGATCTGGTGCTTCTGTGCTTGCATGGATGTGGTGGACGTTCGTGGTTGCGCATGCTGCACCCAGCACTTTGATGATGTAGCAGTTGGACCAGTCTGTTCTGTGCACTCGCTACCTTGAATCCAGCAATGATGTTAAGGTGTGTCTCTGTGTGTGTGCCCCAAGCGGCTAACCCCCTCATACCCGGGGGCATACCCGTTCGTGGCACGTTTGATCCTGAGTCACATCATTCTTATGGTTTCGGGAAACTAATTTCTGAATGAGAATATTCCATGTTAATTCAAGATGACTACAGTCCTGTGGCACGAGCATGAAGTGCATCACAGCAACAACCCGCACCTGCTGCAAAGAGTCTCCCCTGGACTGCACTCGACAGGATTTTATGTCTTCGAAGACTTGATCACAGCGTGGAAAATCAAGCACTTGTCAGGAGCCATCGACGTGCGACGTGCAGTGGATGTTGTGAGCATGATGTGTGGCGAGCAGAACTGCAGCAGAACTGCCAAGCTTGAAGAGGACTTGCCGCTGCTGGCCACATCGTCCACTTCCTGATGCTCTCACATTTTGCTAGCGACTTGGCCGTCACCATGAAGAGGGTGCAAAGGGCGGTTCTTTCTCAGCCATCCCTGATATGAAAAGCTAGATGATGACCATGATGGTTCCTGTGGTCATGACTTCTGAACTTTGGCAGCCTTGGGAGGTTTTCTTCTGCTACAGATCTCCAGTGGGACGAACGGATTGAGGGGAGCCTTGTGATTGCGTTTTCGATTTCCTGGCATCCCGGGAAGCGCCGACTTGTTTGTGGGAGGCCCGGCAAGCCAGGCGTCTTCCCCTGGAGCTCGGGGTGTGTCAGGTGTTCAGGCTCGGTTTAATGTGCTCTCGCGCACAGCGAATCGTTGGAGCGTTGAGACCAGCAAGTACATGCAAGAGCTGTATACAGCAAATCGCATGAACATTCGTAGATGGACATGGCTTCCGGTGCAGCGTATACATGCTCATGCATTACCTGACCAAAGTGTCACAGACAGTCGGTGCTCCATGCACACTGATGTGAACTGCTTTACGACGAAGTTCCATGATTTATATACTCTGCCTGGCATTGCGCCCAGCCCGGCAAAACGGACCCGTCAAGGTTGATGGTTGGGTCGCACGGTCAGAGGCCATCCGGCAAAAAGCGTGGAAAGTCGACCAGGCTGCGACTCTTTGGATATTCATTCTGGTCGCCTGTACCTTACAAACTTTCTTGTCTTGGCTGGTTGTAACAAGGCTATAGCTTGCCCTGCTAGGTGGCCAGTGCCTACTGCTGCATTTGTTCTGTTGTCTTTCACCTGTGCTCTTGCCGTGCTCTCAGCTGCTACTGGTCGCCACCCTGCTGCAGCGTCAGGGGGTTTGAGCCCAGGTGCCCGTGTCAGCGTTCGAGACTGCACGCCTGCAACCCAATACGTCCCAATACCAGATCCTTCGATTGCACGTCGGCCTTGATGACTCATGCTTTTCTGGTATTGCTAGTCTATCTCAGGTACAAGATGGATCTCACAGGCATTGTGGTCTTGATTGCTGCATCGTGCTCCCAGCTTCTGGTGAAGGATACCTCATGTGCAAAGATCGCGGCCGGGCTGCGAGGTACTTCACTGGTATCGCCGATGCCCAACACGTTATCTTGCGCATGAACCGGTCTGTGTGTGATAGCCACGGCGACTGGAGGCTCTTGGCTACCGGTGCTATCCCGTCAACGCCCAAAGCGTGTCGTAGACCCGTAGACCTACTTCAAGAGCCGTGGATGGGTTTGTAAGGCCTTGCGTAGCTTCTACCTCCTCTACGCCGCCCTGATCTCCCTTGCGCTGGCCGTGCCCACGCGCCACGCTTGCACGCCACGCTTCGGATACAGCAGCGCCGTGCCATCATGATGTCGGCTCGAGCTCGAGCTGCAGGAAGTAGGAATCCGGAAGCTTTTGAGAGCTTGGGCATGATCCCAATCCATGCGAGAGTGGCTGGGACACCTGGGATATTTTGGACACCTTGGGCTCCAGGGCCTTTGCCCCCCGAGCGGCCCAGAAGGGAGCCGAACCAGTCCACGTCTCGGCGGGATGCTTGGGTCCTGGCCTGTGTGGCAGTGGCAGGTCCCAGCCTAGTGGTAGGCAAGCGTGCCAGAGCAGCCAGCAAACTGACTGTGATACACACCGTCGGAGGGACAACGGTTGCGATCCCAGGATCGAATCCAGACAGCGTGGTTGCTCATGCGCTGGACAAGACGGTGTATCCTGCACAGTGGCCTTACACAGCCCGGGATTTCTTTCGTCTGGATAGCAGCGACGATGCTGAGTTCTATGCTGAGCCAAAGCTTGTGAAGCACCTGGAGGACAAGACGCTCGACGCGCTCACCAGATTCTATGCGACAGTTTTTCCAAAAGATCGGCCCTTTGACGCCTTGGACATATGTTCATCCTGGGTGTCCCACTATCCGAAGGAGCCCAAGCCAGCGCGCTTGGCCATCACCGGCATGAATGCCGAGGAGCTCAAGCGCAACGTGCAGGCGACAGACTGGTCTGTGCAGGATCTGAATGCGACGCCTCGGCTTCCATATGGTGATGCCGAGTTCGACGTTGTCACCAACACGGTCTCGGTGGACTACTTGACCAAGCCGCTGGAGGTGCGCGGCTCTGATCAGTGCACAGTTGTGCGAACAGTGCTGGTGTAGCAGATGCATGACCCAATGACCCGGAATGAAAACCCCAAATAAGCCCTAAACTTACCCTAAACCCTAAACCCTAAACCCTAAACCCTAAACCCTAAACCCTAAACCCTAAACCCTAAAACGACCCCCAAACCTACTTCCCACTGAGACGCTGAGGTTTTCACGGAGGTCGGCCGGGTTCTGCGTCCCGGGGGCCTTGCGATCGTGGCCTTCTCGAACCGCTGCTTTCTGTCGCTTGCCGTTGGTTAGTAGGGAATGAGGGAATGAGGGTACCCTATATAATCCCTTACATAGGGGGATATAGCAGTAAGGTCAAAGCTCGTAGCCCTCTGGAGCACGGGGGACCCAGACGATCGCGCGGAAGTGGCGGCGAGCTACTTCCATTTTGCAGGCTGCTTCTCCGATCCCGAGGTTGCCGATCTGTCACCACCCAACACAGATCCCCTCTACGTCGTCTGCGCAGTGAAGAAGTGATGGGAAGTGCCGAAATGTGCGGGTCAGCCTGAGACGTGAGGCTTGCTCATGATGTGCTTTGGGTACCCTCCTGTGTTTTCCCAGCCAGGCCTCTCTTGAAGCCAGAGATGGTGAAGGAGGGGCATGATGATTGCGGGTCCAAGAATGCTCGTTCTTCATGGGTTGTGAAAGTGTGGTGGGGGCTTGGTACTTTTGCAAGATATGGCCAGGACTTGGCACATCACATGGTGCTCTGTGTGGTGCTGGGGCTTGTACCTGCAGCCGGTGCCCCAGATGAGGGTTTACGAAAAGAAGGGGCCCCTAAGAGTGTACCCCCCAAATGCCGTAATCCTGATTATGGGACCCCCAAAAAGGGTACCCCTATTTTTGGAAACCCCCCAGATGTGCGGCTAGCCTTTGACGATATGGGCATGCGGCATTGGGAACAGCTCCCTGTATCTCAGTACCGAGGTGCACTTTCTGTGCACAGCCACTGCAAAGGAACGGGGCCTTTGGCGCATGGTGCTTCTTTGCGTCAATGCAATCAGAGATATCTTGAACCTGCACCCTACACATCCCCTAAGCCCCAAAACCCCTACCCGAAGAAGCTCTGAAGTCTGTTTAGCTTGCCATGTCACTGTTCACTCTTGCTTTGGGCCCAAACTTCTAGGGGTCTCATTCCGCTGCGCAAAAAATGCCACCACCAAGGCGGAGTGTGCAGACACCCGAGCGAGGAAGCACAGAATGTACAAGTAGCCACAGCTTTTGGCACATGATCGTCTTGCGCCCCCTTTGATGGCTTTGTCTTTGTGCCCAGCTTAGAGTCATCCGATCCCAGGGGCTCACAAGCTCAGAAATCTTGCTGAGAAAGCGCTGAGGCAGGAAGAGTGGAGCCCCGAGCTCTTGAATGAGCTGCAGCGGGCGTGCGCCTAAGACTCCGTGCCCAAGTTTGCTACGTGTTTTTCACGGTGCTTTGTGGAGGCTCCGAATGCGTTGCCTTGGTTGCCCTTGTCACTGCAGTCCCTGTGGTAGCATTCAGCTCAAGCTTCCTGCCTTGGCAGAAGAAGTGCTATGGCCGTGGTTGGGGAAAACCACCCGACGCCGATTACCCTTGATTTGAAGAGTCCTCCGGTCGATGTGAACGCTCCACTGGATGCAAGGGACATCGACTTGGTCCAGCAGACGTTTGCTCGGCACTTCGGTTGAACAGCAAGACTTTCTAGGGTAGGCCGCAGGTCGTCAGTAGAAGTTCTCGTCGCACTGCTGTGGGCGGGTTCAGGGCTCAGGTTGCGGGGGGGGGGGGGGGGTGGTTTGGTTTGTCTTGCAAAGGGGCTTCAAGATTGAGGCGGAAGCCACGCACAGAGCAGTTTCTTCAGCTAAGGGTTGCGATGCTTGGTTCGAACACCATTGGACGGATCTTATTCATGAACATTTTCAAGATTGCTCCGGGTGCCGTGGAGTTGTTTCCCTTCGCCAAAGGCGACGCTCACATGTGGAGACCTGGGAGTCCACTGGAAGTGCATGCGCTGAAGGTGGTTGAGACAGTGGCCACAGCAGTATCACTTCTCAAGGACCTCGATACCTTAGTGCCGATTTTGCAAAGCCTGGGCCTGAAACACGTGGGCTACGGAGTGGAGAAGGCGCACTATGATGTGGTCGGCCAAGCACTTATTGCCACATTGGAGGTGGCACTTACGCGCCATTTCACTGAGCCGGTGAAGAATGCTTATTTGAAGGTTTGGACCATTGTCAAGAACACCATGATCACTGACAATTATGGCGAATGAAACGGCCAGTATAGCGGTTGGTCTTCAATCGCTACATATGATGAGCAAGGGTAAGCGTAATGCGGCCAAAGGGTGCACGGGATCAAAGAGCCTGGCACCTCTTGTGTCAACTGTGTCGAGCATGAGAGTGTTGAAAGTTGTTTCACTCAAGGCCAGAGTGCTCTCTGCAATGATGTTCTGTTTCACAGTTGCAAGTATCTTTGAAGCTTTGAAATCCAGAGGGTGGCGGTTTCGCTGATCCGACATTCAGTCCCCAGCTTCTTTCGATGTCTCGGTCACGTTTCAAGAGCATCGCCACCCCATCCATGCTAAGCCAGTCTCGGACTTTTCCAGCGCCAGTCCTGAGAACGCCAAGGGTTGAAGGATGAGATCAGGATTATTCCTACCTTCTCTATGCTTATAAACTATATGATCTAGAGGTGCTTTCCAGTGCCATATATTTTCATTTTTTTGTTTTGGTTGGTGTTGGTAGCTAGGATGGCATTTTAGTGCGGCAAGGGCCGGCGCCGAGCGTCTTCGTCCCGGACCAGTGAGTGGGAATAGAACGTCACTGCAGAAAAGCTATGCGGGTTGCAGGGCTGCTCGCTGTGACGGAGGCACTGCCCCTCTGGCATTTCTCAGATTCTATATATGTGTATATGTATATATCGGTTGTATATATACATATATGTGTGTATATATATATATATATTTCTCTTAGGTTGTGAGCACTTGAGCCCCAGATTGTTAAAGAGAAACTCTCCAGCGTCTACTCTTAAGCCGAGCTGGGCCTCAGTTTGCTTCGAGGCCGTCCCAGTCCTGGAAAGTGGGTCCTTTGACTACGACGAGGACCTGCATGCCCTTTCATGCCCCTGCGTCACCCTAAACCCTAAACCCTAAACCCTAAACCCTAAACCCTAAACCCTAAACCCTAAACCCTAAACCCTAAACCCTAAACCCTAAGTGAGAACGCTCCATGGGCTGTCATGGATGTTGCAGTCGCTGTTGCTCCCAGAGGATGCGCAGACTGCCTTGCAGACGGTGCACGGAAGCCACTTTACTCTTTCTTCAGGCCCCTCTGCGGACCTTGGTACAAGAACTTTGGGCTTAGGGCTTAGGGTTTAGGGTTTAGGGTTTAGGGTTTAGGGTTTAGGAAAGAACCTAAACCGTCCTGCCGCAGACTGGCCGCAGAGTTCGACGAGCGACAGCACCGGGCTAAGATGAGAGCCGGATGTAAGCTCTCAGCCCTATGATGGCCCCCAGAATCAATCACAATCCGCCCTGGTTCTTAGTATGGAAGGAGGGAATTAGGACTCCATATATACTCTTTAAGGGGTTATATAGGGGGATACAGGGTACCCTCATTCCCTCATTCCCTACGAAGAGCCTGTCGGTAATCAGTCGACCGATGCAGCACACCTAGGTGGCCTGCGATGGGGGGGCTGGGCGCAGGAGGCGCGTTTCCGCCAAGGCCTGCGGCACCCCCCAAACCGAAACCCTAAACCCTGCCCTAAACCCTGCCCTAACCCCTAGCCCTAACCCCTAAACCCCAAACCCCTAAACCCTGAACCCCGAAACCCTGAACCCCTAAACCCTGAACCCCCAAAACCCCCAAGTCAAATTATCCCGATGCCCTGGGCCCAGGGCTCCTGGGCCGACAGCCCGAGGAGGGTGCGCGCCTCCCAAAGCCTGACCTTCTCTCAGCCCCTTGGCTTCTGGGTTTCGGGTTTCGGGTTTAGGGTTTAGGGTTTAGGGTTTAGGGTTTAGGACCCCCAAGTAGTAGGATTCCACCCCAAGAAGGTACCCCACCCCCTAATTTCGGAAACCCCCCGATGGGTTTCAGGGTTTCAGTTTCAGGTGTTCGGATTGACAGGTTATATCGGGTTATCTAAGGTTCAGGGTTTTTGGTATTTAGGGTTCATGTAGGGTTTCGGGGCTTCTGGATTTCGGATTTGCTTTGTGTTGGGGTTTGTCGGGAAGGAGGTTTGGGTTAAGGGTGTCTTGACAAGCTTCACGGGGGCCTTTTCCAATCATGTCCCTGTGCTCGCATGACAAAGGATGGGGCGATGGCGTTGCCAATGAGCTCCTCACTCATTTTTGCCTAAGATTCTGAGAGACTAGTGTGTGCGCAAGTGTGCGCGGAGCGGTCAGATGAGAGGCAACCCTGGCTAGCATGTTACTCCAGTATCGGAGCCGGTTTTGTCTACAGCAGTCGGCAAGGCACCATGACATCGGGCAAGCGTCGGACGTACCCGAACCGAAGCACCTTTCAGGCACGGGACGCTGCAGGCTCCTCATTGCAATCGTTCAACGGAAAGGTGTCCTCCGTGTTGCCAGGCACATGTCTGCTGCGTGATGGATCCCCTGCAGGTGCCGCGAGTTCGGGGCCTCATCTTCCCATGCGCTTTCAGCTGTTGCAGATTCAACTGGGGTTCTTGCTTAAGTATTATCATTTTGGGGTCTGTTTTGGGGAAATGATAGCCTTTATGGGATCCGAGTCTAGAACGTCCGTGACTGCTGCGTATGTTTTTCGCGAGGCCCATCTGAGACCAAGCTCGGCCTCAAATCCAGAACAAACCCAAAGCCCCCAGCCCTAAACCCGGCTGCTCTCTGAACCCAGCTGCCCCAGATCCCGAACACCCACCTCAAAGCCCCTGAACCCGAAGCTCTCTGCAACTCAAGCCCCGAATCCCGAAGCCTCAAAGCCATCCCCTGAAATCTGGTTTGAGGTCCTCGAGTCCTTGCAGAAACGCTCCAACTTCAAGTCGGTCCGGAGCTGGCCCTATGCGCACCCCAGCCTTCTTTGAGGTCTGGGGGGACCCCCTTGGAATGGACTCTTTTTTGCTGCCTAATGTAACTTATGTAGGGTTTTTAGGGTTTAGGTCCCACCACAAATTTAAGTAACCCTGGTTTTGTGAATAATTCCCGTGAGAGGGCCCCCCCCCCCCCCCCCGAAGCACGCGGAAGGAAGGGAGGGTCGGGTTTCAGGGGATTTACAGGGGATGAAGGGGAGCTTAGGGGGGATCTAAGGGATTTCGGGGATTTAGGGCAAATCTAGGGGGTTTGGTAATATAGGTGTCTGCCAGGTACCGAATCGTCTCGCCATTTGATGGGGAGGCCTGGTGTTGGTGGCCAGGGATTGAGGATTTTGAGCTTCGGGTGTAATTTGAAGGAGTTGGTATGATGACCGCAAGTACAAGTTGATGCTGCTAGTGGCCTGCTCTACTACGACGACGACTACTACTACTACTACTACTGCTACTACTACAACTACAATTTCAACTACAATTACAACTACAACTACAATTACAACTACAGCTACAACTACAACTACAACAGCAACAGCTACTATTGCTACTACTGCTGCTGCTGCTACTACTACTACTACCACTACCACTACTACTACTACTACTACTACTACTACTACTACTACTACTACTACTACTACTACTACTACTACTACTACTACGACTACTACTACTGCTACTAGTACTGCTACTGCTACTGCTACTGCTACTGCTACTGCTACTGCTACTACTACTACTACTACTACTACTACTACTACTATTACTACTTCTACTTCTACTTCTACTTCTACTTCTACTTCTACTTCTACTTCTACTTCTACTTCTACTTCTACTTCTGCTACTTCTTCTTCTGCTTCTACTACTTCTACTTCTTCTGCTACTTCTACTACTTCTACTACTTCTACTACTTCTACTACTTCTACTACTTCTACTACTTCTACTACTTCTACTACTTCTACTACTTCTACTACTTCTACTACTTCTACTACTTCTACTACTTCTGCTACTTCTACTACTTCTACTACTTCTACTACTTCTACTACTTCTGCTACTTCTACTACTTCTACTACTTCTACTACTTCTACGACTTCTACTACTTCTATTACTTCTACTACTTCTACTACTTCTACTACTTCTACTACTTCTACTACTTCTACTACTTCTACTTCTGCTCTTCCGCTGTGAGGGTTTGCAAAGAGACTGCAGAGGGTGGGCTGGGGTGGGGTAAGAATGTCCACATTGTCACGTATATTTACCAGCAACAATTTATTGTGCAGCATGTTCTTCTTTTCGCTCATGGCAGTGTCTATGTTGTTAGTCATGGCAAATCAGTGATCGTCGTAGTGCATGCGACATTCTTGCGGCATGTCTACTTTTCACGTTTTGGTGACCATTGCTGTCGGACATGTAGCAACAACGTTCACGACGCGGCGACGTCTAACCTTCTGACCTTTTAAGACAGTCGATTTTGACGGGTTTGCGCGGTTTGCACTACGACTCGTCAGCGCCCATGGACCTGGCAGTCTGACATCGTCGTTCCAAGAAAGGATCGGAAGGCTGAGACCAGGGTTGATCACAGTGCCAGGTGCACATGGAAAGCGAGGATGACAACGATCCTGGAGCAGGTGGCAAGATGCTGGGGTCTGCTACCAAGATCCGTTTGCAAAAGCCATCAGTCATCACTCGTGGCATGACGGCAGCATTGCCTTATCATTGAGGTTGCTGAAGCGCATGGGGCTGGAGAATCTGTTGCTCATCGTTTCCCACTGGGACAGCGGCACACGCCCAAGAATGTGCACAATGTGTGGCTAGTGACGCAAGGGCCGAAGTTGTCTGTCTTGTCCCTTGAGGCAGCTGCAACCGCTTGGGGGCAGAGCTCTTCAAGCCAGACCCACAATTTTTTTGTCAGTTCTCTGATTCTCTAGGACCGGCGCGCCTGTTGCGCGGCCTTTGGCCAGGTGCGTCACGGAACAGTGCAAGGACCTTCTGAAGGAGCTCCAGGAGGCCCCTTGCCAGGGAGATCTCGAGAGAGGTCTGCAGCATTCGGGCGAGTGTGGCGCCGTAGGTGCTCAGGGGGTTTCGGAATCCCTTGTTGTTCCTGCATTTCCTGCGGATACTCCCTGATGCCTCGCATAGACCGGGGTAGACTGGGAGATGGTAGTGGCAGCGCTGCGATGGCAGGCAGTCCGTGCCTCCTTTCCCCCGGAGGAGCTGCTGATTGCCGGAAGGCAGGGTAATGGCAGGGTACTTTCAGCCCAGCTTCTTCATTGTCTGACTCTCCCGCTCTTTTGGAGGTCAGACGAGCAACAGGACGCACCAGCACTTGAGGACGCCTTGCTGGGTGATGCCCGTGAGCTTGAGGGTTTAGGGTTTAGGGTTTAGGGGCAGAAGTCAAGCAATGTCATTGCCTGGAGGATGGTCAGACGCCTGGAAGTGGTGCGCCCCATCTGCCAATGCAGCCCCAGATCAAGATGCAAAGGGGGTTTACGAAAATAAGGGACCCCTTATAGGTACCCCTAACTTCGGAAACCCCCATACCTTTCTTCTGGCTGACCAAAAGCCCACCCACGTCCAAAGTTCTGGCAAGCAAAAAAGCCACGAGTGAATGATGGGGAGTGAAGGTTCGTCGCAGACCAGCTTCCACATACTCCTGTTGATGCGTAAAGAAGTTTGAACAGTCTCCTAGGTTCTTTGCGATCCGCTGTGGGTAGCGCTCATCGGAAGTTGAAGGTACAGAATCTGCGTTCTGCAGCGAGATGCAGTACCCTGACGACTTCAGTGATCCGCTGGAGGATCCTGCCTTAGCGGACTGCAGGACTTCACCCTAAACCCTAAACCCTAAACCTTAAACCCTAAACCCTAAACCCTAAACCCTGAAGCATCTCCTGCAGTTCATTGGGTACCCAGGTCACGGAGGTGCCTTTGACATCGAGGCAGGCAGGGTGCAGGTGCTTTGGGTTTTCGCTCGGACGCTGTGACTTCTGAAGGATCTTGGCTTTTCAGGCACGTGTGGCTCCCATCCGAGGCACGTGGATCTCCGTGCCATCGGTGCGACTCCTCCCCCTGAGCTGATGTACGTGCCCTCATCGCACTCAATTCGGATTGTGGGTCTGTGTGGAGGTGGTTCTAGCAAATTGTGGTTAGGGCTAGGGTCCCTTTTATGAAGCATTCCTGTTTAGAATCCCCCCCCCCGTCCAAAAAAAAAAAGAACGTGTCTTTCAATGCACCCTTCTGGACGTCCGGACCCATTGGCGTGCAGAATTGCGCAGCCAAGGCAAGCCGTGGAGTGTGCATCCAGCAGAAGTGCCCCAGCTCGGTGGAGAATTACACACGTATTGGTGGCTCCAAATGAGTCCATGGTGGGGTTCTTTTGGAAAAGAAGGGTTTGTGTAACAAAAACGCTGCGGACTCCAATTCAGCGCAGCCCTCGCCTGCGTGTTTCCAAGCTCCCGATGGGCCTAGACACCCTGAACCCTCAACCCTCGACCCCATTCCTGCTCAGTCGGCGGATGTGGCCTTCGCCACCGAAGCGGCCACAGCCCAGTGGCAGCGGGCCTCGGACATGGGAGGGGGCGCTTTTTTGTGGGGCCTCTGTCCCCCCTCTAAGGTTTGGGTTGGGTAACTTTGTGGATTTGTTCAGGGTGCGCTCCTGCTCTGGAAGCATTGTCGACTCCGAGCAAGGCCCATTTTGGTTCAAGGGCGCCCCTGCCCGGTTAAGAGGTGAGCCCTCCTCGCGAAGATGAGTAAGACCAAGAAGTTTTTGAGCCGTTGATGTGAGAACTCATCGCTTGACCCCATGCCAGAAGAGATACCGTGTTTGTGTGTGGCGTTCGTCGCGCGGGCTGTTCTGCCAAGGGATCATATACCCCGTATAGTTTAGGCTACAAGAGGCGCCCAGAATTTGGAGCTGCTCCCACATCCGAGTTCTTCTTTTTTTTATCCTTTTTTTTTTTATATCAGATGTTTCAGTCAGTCCTTTGCAAGGCCACGACGGCGACGACTCAGGCTTCATGGTTCGGGCCTCAGCGCCTGGCTTCCAGGGCCTTCGAGCACCTTACGAGTTCAGAATCTTAGGTGCAGAGTGCAGGCCTGAAGGCATGGACCTTGTGTGTAGTTGTGCTGAAGTTTTGATTAACAACGACAGCTGCTCTTCATCTGCAGGGCTTTGAGCGCAAGCCAGCGCATGACAGCAGCCCAGCGGCGTCCCACTTAGCTCGTGAATGCTCGGCGGCGTCGGTTGATGGCTGATAGACCCGGAGCTCTTGATCACCCACAGCCCAGGCAGGATGCAAGACCAGAAACAGCCGAGGCCGTCGCATATTCAGTGGCTTGCAGTAGTGGCTTGAATTCTTCATCGCAACAGAGCCGCTCGCGTCTTTCTCGGGTGCTTCTGCTCTTGAAGGCGATGGGCCGCCTGTAGGTAGCGTGAAGTCCAAGCGCGACCAGGCGCGTTTCCAGTGTTCCACCTCTGCTTTGCCAAGTCACAGAGGAAGCACGCCAGATGACATGGAAGTAGTCAGAAGCAGAGTACATACATCCATTAAGCACTAGTACAAGGCCCTGGACAATTGCAAGGGCAGTGTCTTCTGCATTGCGACAGGCGTCCACCTTCATCACCGAGGGCGAAACTCCAGCACCTGTCTCTGCATAGACCTGCAAGGAGATGAAGCGAGGATATGAGCCTGTTCAACAGTTCCACACGAGACATGATCCTCCTCCAAGGAAGTCGTTGATTTCAATGAGCTCTCCAATGAGGTCCCTGCACTTGCTTTGGCCTGGCATGCCCCAAAGGCCCTTTTTAATGCAATGCAATGCAATGTGGGGGTGGTTTACGATATTAGGGGGTTACCTTATTGGGGTCCTCACTATTGGGGGTCTTTCTGAAGGGAGCCCCCCCTATGATGGTAAACCCCCCCCCCCCCCATGTGGCTTTCAAAACAGCAGGAGCTGGAGAGGCTTTGTGGGCAGCTGCAGTCCGAAAGGCCAGGGCAAGTCATCGCATCCTCTGGCGTTCGATTCTGCGAGTTGACCGCTGCTACACATGGGTGGATGTCAAAATTCTGATCGCTTTGGGGTACCCTAAAGATTCGGTGCCGTATGATAATAGGAATCCAGAGAGGGACCATGATTTTGACAACCATCCACATGGCAGGGATAGCTTGGATTCGCGTCTGCTGGGCCTCGCGCAGTACGAGGATGTGGTGAGCCTAGAGAGGTCGCCGGAACAAGCATGCAAGGCGTATGCGCTCCTGCTCAATCAGGTCTTGAACCACAAGAAGAAGGACAAGAGGAAGGATGAGAAAAAGAAGGAGAAAGCCAGCCTGGACAAGTCGGATTCGAAGGTGAAAGGCAGGCCTTGACCTTTTTGAAGAGTGTGAGCTCGAGAAGGGTTGTGGGTATACGGTCCCTGGCAGGTCCTGCGCGGAAACGGCGGATGTGACCAAGTGATTCGGGAAGTCTTTTGTGGACTCCGCCGCTCGGCGGCTTCTGGCCGCAATGCGGGTGATGCTGTACAGGCCCGTGCGTGGGCGTTGCCAACATGGCAGTGCCCTCGCTAATTGTCTCACACGGAAAAAGGGGCGCGGTTCTTTCTGAAAGGTCCCAAGTGCTCCATGATGCTCCAGTCGTCTCACGGTCTGCCAGGAAGCGGCGTGCGTATTTCCCTACCTGCTGCTAATGTTCGGCAGCTACGGAGCGGGGAGATGAGCTCAGGATGGAGAGAGTTTCCTGTGTGTGCTGTGCAGTGCATGGATCAATCCGCACGCCGCTACCAGATGCCGAGGGCTTTCTTCTACTTCGCGCGATGGCCTGAGTGCAGGGGCCCTAGAGCCCTGGCGTCTCAGGCCAGATCTTGATGAAATGCTGGGTTCAGGAACGCTCAGCCCTAAATCTTATGCTTCCTATCCCAACCCCTAAAGATCCCTAAAGTGCTAGAGGCCCTTACTGAGCCCAAGGTTGTTGGCCAGGCTACTTCGACATAATCGGCCACAGCCATCAGGCCCTTCTCGTCCCTCGGTCTCATCCACGGACTGATGCGCATCAGACGCGGACATGGTTTCTTTCTCACCGCCATGATCAGGAATTCATCGCGCAATGAGTCGTGTGCCATACACCTTGCTTTTTAAGGAGAGCTCCGCACACAAGATATTCACGTCTTTACAACACATGGTGGGCAACTCACAGATGGCTAGGGGTCGCAGCAGACGCATACAACTTCCTGACTGAGCCATCTATCACGGCAATGACAGGGTCTTGTCGCCATGCCAGGGCACTTGCGGGTGGCCTGTGTTCAGATGAATCCGCTTCACAACCAGGTGGAACGAAACTGCGAGTATGCCCTAAATATGTTGAAGAAGAGAGAGCATGAGTTAAAGGGCTTGGACTTGCTGGTGCTTCCCGAGATGGCATTCACTGGCTATCATTGGCGGGATGCAGACCACATCCAACCTGTGCTGGAGCCAGCCAACGGCCGAACGCACAAGTGGTGCAAGTCTGTTGCCAAGATGCTGAACTGCGTGGTGTGCTGCGGAGTGCCTCGCAAGATCAGGCGGAAGCGCATGAATTCCATGAT
The DNA here is from genome assembly GCA_905221605.1 of Symbiodinium natans. Taxonomy (NCBI): domain Eukaryota; class Dinophyceae; order Suessiales; family Symbiodiniaceae; genus Symbiodinium; species Symbiodinium natans. Next base: position 72,304 of record CAJNDS010000021.1, read on the forward strand.
CGTCACCAGCCCCAAAGGCAAAGTAGTTGAGCATGTAGACAAGGTCCACCTGTATGAGTCGGACAAGACTTGGGCCCAGCCAGGAGAAGGCTTTACGAGCGTCGAGGCAGTGGAGGGCCTACCGATGTCCCCCGTGGGCTTCGGGATCTGTATGGACATCAATCCCGCAGACTTCAAGGCACCTCCGGAGAAGTTTGAGTTTGCCAACTTCCACCTGGAGCATAAGTCCAAGCTGCTGGTCTTCACCTCCGCCTGGTGTAAAAACCACCCGGACGACCGGCCCGAGGCCTTCGCGGAGAAGAGCGACGCGGAGCTCTCCCAGGAGACCATCGATGCCTGGCTCAGCCGCCTCAGGCCCCTCCATGGCAAGGAGGTGATCTTTGTGTGTGCGAACCGCGTGGGCAAGGAGGAGCTCAGGCTCCTGGGCCGGGACTCGGACCTCTGCAATCAGTTCTGTGGGACGAGCTGCGTGATCGCCCTCCAGGACCAGACAGTGGTAAAGTCCCTCTCTGCAAGTGAAGAAGATGTACTGGTAGCTGACATACCCATCCCGGGCGGCTAGCGGGCAAAAAAGTTCTCGGTGCTTGAGGCTACTTCGGGTAGCTCTGCTCGATGCCTAGCGGCCTAGCAAAAGTCTGGTGTGTGTGTGTGTGTGCATATGTCTGCCTGCCTTGGCGCAGTTCTGGCACCTCTTCGTGCTGCTGGCAGCTGTGCCTCCGCTGGAGAAACACCAGTTTCTGCGCGTTCCTTTTGCAGTTGTACTTGGAGGTTCATGGTACTTATTAACCAATTATAATTGTACTTATAACTGTACTTGCAACCATATTAGCTCCAAGTGGCAATGCCCCATGGTCACGTCAACCGTGTCAGGTGTGTTGGCTGCAAGGATGCTCGGCGATGATGACCGAGCTGGCATTCTGCGAGGCTCACCTAAACCCGAAACCCTAAACCCTAAACCCAAACCCTAACGCCTAAACCCTAAACCCTAAACCCTAAACCCTAAACCCTAAACCCTAAACCCTAAACCCTAAACCCTAAACCCTAAACCCTAAACCCTAAACCCTAAACCCTAAACCCTAAACCCTAAACCCTAAACCCTAAACCCTGCTGGCAAGACGCTTCTGGAGGATGAGGGGTTTTTGTTGCCAAGCAGGAGGTGCCTGAAGCGGGCGTGGTTCTCCTTCCGTGAGCAGCGGCGCGACAGATGCGTAGATCTCGGCATGCAGGTGGTCGGAAAAGAGGTGCAGCGCGCATCAGAAGCTGTCGCAGCGTCGGTCACCCTGAACCCTAAGCCTTGTACACTGCAGACCCGAAATCTTGAACCGAATTGGCTCGAACAGCCTCGAAGGGAAGAATCGGGCTCTGTGACATCGACAGCTCCTAGTTTGAATGAGCTTCGAGCTCACAGCCTTCCCCCTTCTGGGGATTGAGTGCTGCCCTTAGTCAGCCCCAGTTTAAACGAATTCAATCCTTCCATCCTAAGTCTGGCTCGAGGCGCTTTCTTTATGGATACATCTATCAGTTTCCTGAGTTTGCAGCTCAGTCTTTATGGTCAGCTGTCAACCCTGGGTGTCTTTGTGAAATTTTCTTTGGAGGTCCTTCAAGCGTTGCTGCAAAGGGCCTCTGAAGACACTTCTGGACTACGACGAGGGCGTGTACTGGCAGGTCTTCTAGTTCTACTAGTGTGCCGTTTGGGGCTTTTGCTGGTTGCACCATGTTAGACCATGGCTCTGCATCAGCAGCGGCCAATCCGAGCCTGCCTACCCTGGTCAGGTAGCAAAACACCTGGGTGTTGGCATCAAAGTGTTTCAGCACCATGCTCGATCGTGCTAGCTGGATGCTTCAATTTCTCACACATTCGCCGACATTTTGCCCCAAGTGCTTAAGGTTTGGCGTCCTGGGCTATGATCTCGCATGGCGAAGGACCCACCTGGCTCTGTGCATTTGTCCGAGGGATTCCGAGGGTCCGGCAGGAGCTTGTCACTTGCCGAGCCACGCATGCTTTGCGGGGTGCTCAGTTGCTCAACACTGTTCAAGGGCGGATCGTTTTTGCAGCTTTGCAGACGCCCCCCTGTCAGATTCGCTCATGCTCCAAAATTGCTTCGCCGTTCAGCTGGTTTCATGATCGGCCAGGTCCTGACACATGAATAGTTGTGCACGCATGCCCGTGTCCTGACTAGCCGCAACCAGCCATCCTGACTAGCCAGACTTCCAAATTTCGACCCACATATCCGGCGGAATGCGCAATGGCGGTGCCGGAGTCAGATTGCAAGAGGCCACGGTGGAGGCACCAGAGCAGTCGGACAAGCATCCAAAACACAAAACCATCCTAAGCCCTTTTGACAGGCTGACGCGGACCCGGCGTTCTACCCTTTGGTAAGGCTTCCAGAGTTTCTCATGTGCAGCAAGTAGCTCAACTAGCATGAAAGGGCGACTCCCATTCTTGTACTCGCTGCAGCCCTCATGAAGCATCCTGACCAGGCCAGAGGATGGAGATGTTCTGGATGCAGGACTTAGCAGGGGTTTAGGGTTTAGGGTTTAGGGTTTAGGGTCTGGAGGCATGAGTCGACCGCGTGGGGACAGGACGCTGGAAGAGGCCCCAGGCAGGCGAAGGCGACGCCAAAGGCACGCCGGCATTGTTGAAGTCGTTGGGCAGCATCGCTACCCATCTCGTGGCCCGGGGGAAACGGCTGTTTTGTAGTTTAAACCCCTGCCAGGCATTCTTGTCTACCTGACGGGAGCGCGGTCGCTTCTGTCTTTGTGGATCCTCGCGGACCACTTCGCTCATCGTGCAGCTTGGTTTTTTACTAACACGTGCTACAGGGGTTCAGGAATTACGCAGTTTGGGTTTTTATTTTGCTTGGACTGTGTTGGTATAAGGGGGGGGAAGGGTGCCGCTTGCCATGATGGGATGCTCGAGCAATGACTTAAGCGACTCAAGTTCTTGAGGCAAGTGTCTTCACAGACCGCGCAAATGTTGCCGTCGCAGCCTTCATCATGATGAGCTGCTTGGACTTGCAACGAAGATACCGGTGCAAGCACACGGGGCTTCAGAGGCAAAAGAGAGTTTTTGCTCTCCAAGAGAGAAGAACTCACGGGGCGCGTCTTGTTGTGAGAGGCGGCTTCGTAACGCACTGGGCCTACGGCACCCGAGACTTCTCGAGCTGTGGAGCTGTGTTTCAGTTCCTCGTCAGGACCGCGCACGTTGATTTCTGAGAGTTAAGCCAGCATCACGAGCAGTCCGAACCTCAGAACTGCACACCAGTTCCCTGAGCAGGCGCATTGGCCGTGTTGCCCTCACTACCTACTTTGCCATGCTGGCGGCGCTTGGCACTTTGGCAGTGCAGACTCACATCCCGGGCTGGAGGCCCTGACTCAAAGCCCGTGAGCTAAGCGCCTAATCGCCTCAAGCCGAAAGTCCCTAAAGTCCCTAAAGGCCTGAACGCTGCAAGAACAAGAGTAATAGCAAGAATCGACACCCCCATTTTTTCCCCTACTTCCGATGAACCCGAGTAGCCCGAAAGCCTTGAACCTCAGACCCTGAGCTTTGCACCTGAAAAGGCACTTGGCCCGCTGCATGCTCTTCGTAGAGCCCTGGCTACAGCCAGAAAACTGGTGCCCCGATGGGCAAAGCTGGACCATCGCGGCACTCCTGCCCAGCTGGTGGCTCAGGGTTTAGGGGTCTTCAGGGTCGCCGGACTGAGGGTTTTCCCCAAACGCTCTACAGTCGGGGTTCCAGATTCATTTAGGGATTGCCGACATTCTGAGGACTGTTGCCGGGTTCCTGGCTCCCTTTGTCTCCATTTGTCTCCCTTTGTCTCCCTTTGTCTCCCTTTGTCTCCCTTTGTCTCCCTTTGTCTCCCTTCGTCTCCCTTGGTCTCCCTTTGTCTCCCTTTGTCTCCCTTTGTCTCCCTTCATGTGGGTGGCTCTGCCGGGTTGCTGTGCTCCTCGTCTCCCTTCGTCTCCCTTCGTCTCTCGTTGTTTCCACTATGTCTTTGACGTGCCTTTGACTGTTTGGGGTCTTTGGTGGTGTAACTTTCCGTCTACTTGTAGGGGTTTTCTCGTTGCCCGAAGTCAGACAAAGCAACATCCTTGCATGGTAAGCAGGCTCCTTTACATCGTTCGCCCAACACCCAGCATCGACGGGAGGCTGCTTTACCCACTGATGAAGCATGTGCTGGGCCGCATGGAGCTACGCTATGGCGTCCCTGGCCTCCTTCCACTCGTGTTTCTGCGCCCCAGCAGCACCAAGTCATCCAAAGTGTCGTGTGCCCACACACGCTGCCAACACCCACATGTCCGCGGTGGCGTGCCGCCAGGTTGTGGATGATATCCGCTGCGCCCAGTTTGGCGGTCTTCATGCTGCAGGGTGGCTTCCTGACCAACACACAGCACAACCTCGCCTATGTCTGGCCCCCGAGCCAGGTGCCAGATTTTGCAATCGGCGTGGTGCCCCGACTTGAGTTGTTCACGTATCTGGTAGGATGTGGCGAAGGGCTTGTCATGGTGAGCCAGTCGATACAACCGCACTGTATCAGAGTGGTCCGAGTCAGCTGTCGATATAGCATCAGCCAAGATTGCAGCGATGCTGGCCAAGCGGCATGATGCAAGCTCTGCAAAGTCAGGTGGCTCGGAAGCTCCATGGCCATGAGATCCAGTGTAGTCTGCATATTCCGCATCACGGTACGCTGTCAGAGCTGAGCCCAGCAATCTTGATAGGTTGTCCCTAAACCCTAAACTCTAAACCCCACATATCTTGCCTTTGAACCGACGTGGCCGTGGCAGGGCTGCCACCTGCCTGGCTGCGGGGTCTCCTTGCAGATCTCGCCTTGATCTCCATCTTCGCTGTGGTGTGGCCTGGTTGCAGCTTGCTGAAGAAGTGTGCCACTACGCATCGTTAAGCCCAAAGCCCAAAAAGCCCAAAAAGCCCAAAACGCCCAAGAAGCCCAAGAAGCCCCAAAAGGCCAAGAAGCCCAAAAAACCCAAGAAGCCCAAGAAGCCCCTAATCTCGAACCACGAAACCTTAAGCCTGCACATCCTTCCGGGTGAGATCTTCTGCGCTTGTGCCAGGTTGCTGGTGCCTAGCTCGGGCTACCACGAGGCTGCTTCGAGTGTCAGACCGTGTCGGTTGTCAGAGAGTCTTTGGATCGGGAGTTTCAGGCTTAAAGGGCCACGCCTTTGAAGACCCCTGAAGGGCCAAGTACCCACATTCTACATCTTTGAAAGATACATACATACATACATGCATACATACATACATACATATTGTTATATATATATATATATACAGAGTATAAGATTGAAAATTTTGAGCCCCTCCCCAGGGCTGGGAGCCCCTCTTCAACCACAGCCTGGGTCCGCTCTGGGCCCTCTTCTTCTACGGCTCCGCTGCGGACGCGGGCTCAGGCCGGGCAGGTTCCACCAAAACAGGGCCTTCCTTAAGCCTGCAGAGTCCGCCTCAAACAAGTGTTCTGAAAACCTGAAGCCTCTGAGCCCATGTAAGCCCCTCAGCCTATGACCTGTACGCTGCCTGGAACTTTGCAGATCCCGCATCCCTCTGAGGGATTTCGGCGTGCATTCTGGCTGCGCCACCTTTGGCCTTTCTGGGAAGGTACAGCTTCGAGGCCACGGCACAAACTCAACTCGGCCCCCCCCCCCCCCACCCAAACCCAAAAGATTGGGAGTTCAAAGAGTTCAAGTCAAAAAGGATGTGCTTTGCATCTGAGAGGCTCTGTGGAGCTGAGGGGATCTTGAGGTAAGCTTCCTTTCTTCATCTGGGCAATGCTTTGGTCCTCATTTTTGGGAAGCCTAGAAAGGGTCCCCTGTTTTCGGCAATCCCCACCCGCGCTTCTCGGAAGGTTTTCTTGTTCCAGCAGCCGCTCTTCTCGGCTTTCGAGCCCCTTGGGCAGCCATCAGTTTGCACAGGTTGCCCGTCGGACGCTACGTAATCTGCTTGGAAGACGTAGTCTTCTTGCGCTCAGGATTGTCTGGATTGCCGGCATGAATGAGGCCCGGGCCGCTTCGGCGCGCCGTCTGCGCCCATGTGGTCACGTTAAGGTTATGTCGCGTCATGGCAAGGTTCTGCCTATGTGGATGTTTGCAATAAGCTTTCTGGTGGCCTGGCAGGCAGTTTTAGGGGCCGGTCGATCAGTTTCTCTGAGTCCCAAGAGCATCTCTCTCCATCGAGTCTCGGCTGAGGTGTCCCTGTACACCCTCTCCGGAATCTATGCGGAGTGCATCGAGGCGCTCGGGTCGATCTTGCGTTTGCGTGCTCTCCTTCTCCGTTTGCTCCACAGGCACCCTTTGTAAGTTGCCTGCGATCAGCAACATCAAGCTGGAAGTGAGATGGATGCAGGCTTCTGCCGTCTCACACACTTTATCGATTTAGTGGGTCAGGTGCATGTCAAGCCGGGACACGGTTTCTGGAGAGTCTCTGTCTCAGAGACGCATATGTGGAGAGCTGGAACACAAAGAGCTTCCCAGCAGTGGCGGCAAGAGAGGGGTCACCACAACAGGCTTGACATACTTCGCACCCATTAACACCTTATGCAGTTTATCCCTTAGTACCCTTCCGTCGCCTACAACCCCCAAACCACCCAACACCCCCAGCCGTGACGGCGGTACCTCAATGGCTTGCAAAAGGGTTTGGCCTTTCGGGGCTCGTGATGACACTGAAGCACCTATCGCAGTGTTGTGGATCGGCCACGCAATCTATAGCCCGGGACACCTTTGGCACGCCGCAGGCCTCGTGCAAGCTGTTTGCAAAAACTTCCGCCAATGCTGTAGCAACTTTAGCTGGAGTGGAGCTGCTTTTGCTTCTTCCCTGTTGTGCAGGCACCGGAACCTCAATAGCAGTCATGGCCAACCGAGTTCTGGCAGTGCTGGCGACCGCTGCAGTTGTGGTGCGGGTCACAGGTTTTACGCCCACTGCCCACTCCGGCAATAAGCCGCAGACGTAGCCGAAGATCCTAGAAGTGTAAGATGTGATGAGCAATTCCCAGTCTCTGCAGCATGTGGGAGCCTGTGGCCTCCCGATGTGTGTTGTTGCTTTTAGACGCTGGAGGCGGTGCTGCTTCGAAGCGAGGCCAGTTCCGCTCAATGCTTGAGTGCAGCTCTGCTCCACAGATCCTCTAGATTCCCATCTGCGGGTAACCTCCTCTTCAGGCGCACCCTAGACCCTGAACCCTAAACCCTAAACCACCTACATGTACCTCGTTGGCACAGCTCATGCAAACAGCGAAAGCATCCCGGAGGCCTTTGTCTCAGGAGTGCCGCAGCGGTCAGTGCAGCTGTCTTCCAAGGCCATTCGGGCCATGTGGGCAGTTCTCTAAGTGATGGCCCCTTTCTGGGTACCACGTTGAAAACTGCGAAGTCCTGTGATATCCGAGGAACCACCCCCCGCAAGGGACCATAACTTCGGGAATCTCCCATGAGTGAGGCATGTCGTTGCTGCAACTGGTCCCATCACATTTGAGCTTCTTTGGGGGGGTTTTGTTCTAATTTTGTTTTTCGATTTTTCGCGGTTTAGACCCTAAACCCTAAACCCTTAACCTTTAAACCTTCAACTCCAGACTCTAAACCGCTCCCGTCGGTGAGAGGTGGCCTTGGCAGCCGAGTCCGGAACTGAGCACCATAGCAGGGTTTCAGGCAGGGATGACGTTGAGGGTGCTTCGGATCTTTTTTTCGGGCTTAAAGTTTAGGGTTTGAGGCTTCGGGTTCCGGGCTTTGGGAGGGATATTTGAGGTGTTGAGGGTTTAGGGTTTCGGGGAATTTCTGACGGTAGCCCAGTTGAGGTCCGGCAGTGGAAGCTCCTTCTCCCTGACGGAGTACCCGGACCGCGCCTGAAGAGTCCCTACGCTTCAGGGTCCAGAGTCTAGGGAACCAATATGGTCACTTCTCTAAACTCTGGTCCTTTTTGGGGGTTGCTAGTCTAAGGCGGCCCCCGAATATTTAGGGCACCCGAAATGGGGGATCATGATTTTGAGGACTGACCCATTCTGTTGACAACCCTGAAGCTCCACCCATGTCCAGGAGAATGAGGAGAACATCGGCAGTGCCTCGATTGCCAGGGGCTCAGCCGGACGAAGGCACGGGAACACCGAAAACCCCTTGGAATCGAGTCAGGAACTCACAAAAGTGTGTTGCCAGGGTACCATACGGCGTTTTCTGCATTACTTTGCTCAGAACAAGCACACATTATGCTTGATAGAAAAAGTCCTCTTCTTTCCATTGTTGCCACTCGCCATAGAATACAACCCTACTATGTAAACCCGAACCCCGAAAACCTAAACCCGAAACCCTAACCCTCAACCCGAAATCCTAATCCTAAACCCTAAGCCCTAAACCCTAAACCCTAAACCCTAAGCCCTAAACCCTATGTAACAAGAACCCCCTCCTCCCCCCCCCCCCCCCCTGCCAGCAAAAGGTGTTCTGGGGCATCTTCGGCCTCCTTCTGCCCCTCCTCGGCGGCTTCACCACTGGCCTGATCTTCGCTGCCATCGGCGCCTCGGACGGATCCCTAACGTCCCTGAGCCCCTTACGTTCCTTTGTTAAGGAAGTCTAGGGTCGTTTAGGGTTTAGGGTTTAAGATAGTTTAGGGTTTTTTGGGTTTGGGGTTTAGGGGTACCGGAGCCCAAGACAGCTTCGAAAGCCTGCCCCGAGCAGGCTACGGCCTGAAGACTGGTGGAATTATGGACTTCGTGAAGAAGCAGAAGCCGCTTGGCCTCAACACCTCTGAGTTGTGTAGATGTACGAAGCACTCTTGTTTCAGCGCATCTGCTCCAAGGGATTCATTCCAGAGTTACAGTGTTCAGGGCTTCAGGGCTTCAGGGCTTAGGGCGTAGGGTCTTGCCGCTGAGTGCAGCTGCTCGCAGGGCTCTGGCGGAGTACGCCGAGTACGTCACGACCGTGGAAGACCTTGGCAAGAAGGGGGGTGAGTATGGCCTGAAGGCGAAGGGGTTCTTAAGGAAGCTAGGAAGGCGCTGTAAGGCTGCACAAGGCGACGCCGTGCCGTTGACGATGACTCCCAACACGTCCTGTTGAGGCGTACAACTTTGTCGCGAAGAAGATCCCGGAGATGACGAAGTGAGCGGTCGATGTAGTGGCAGGTGCTCGGCATGTGCTGTGGAAGCCTGCCGAGTGCCCCAATCCACGCCGAGGAAAGGCTCGGCAGCTTTTGTTAGCGAAGAGAGGTGGCGTCGATGCTTAGCCCGGATGGGCTGGAGTGGAATGGCCGGGCTTGATTTTGTTCAGTTGGCTGCTACCATTCTGAACATAGGGGCCCCAGACAACCATGTTCCACTCCGTGTGATTGACGGACAGTATAGAGAGCCTAGTTGATTGCAACTTTTTGTCAAAGGGAAGGGACGTGGGTGAGTCGGATAGAAAAGAGCCGTGGTGCGGCGTCATCGCCCGGGTAGTGCTTGCCTCAGGTTTCATCTCTGGCCATAAGGCCCTAAGGTACCTGGGCAGTTAGAGATGCCTAAGGAAAGTAATGTCACCTGTAGCAGAACATGTTCTTGAGTTGGGGTACTTACATTCTAGTCCTGCCCACAAGCTCCTCAAACCCTGAAGCCCAGCCTGACCAGGGTACATCAAAGTCTGCGAAGCTTATCCCCAAACCCAAAGCCTTGCCCTGAAGGCATTTCGCACCTGATCACTGACTACCCCTGAACCTTCCCTAAACCCTACAGACCCCCAAACCCGAAAAGAACCCTCAAAATCCCAAGACAAAGCCCCCCCTAAAAACAACAACAATGCACAGACCAGGCCCTTCCGAAACCCTAAGCCCTAAAACCCCTCGAAGCCCTAAACCCTCAACCCCAAACCCTCTTGCAAAAAGCCCCCTAGAAAGCATTCAACGCGCCGAGGCCCTGGCTTGGCCCTGGTGGGACTGGGCCAGCTGCTGAACTCAGCGACCTTCCGAACCATCGGCGCGAAGGGAGCCGGGACGCCCAAAAAAGGAAGGGCGAGCTCTTGGGGGTTCGAGGGTTTAGGGTTCAGGCTAGAGGGGGGGGGTGTGAGGGGGGTTAGGGTTTAAGGGCTCAGGGAGTTAGGGGGTTTTCGGGTTTTACGGGGAAACTTTGTTCTTTCTCACTCTCCGGGTTCTCCGCTGAGGTCTACTACGGCTCCCAGCTTGGGTATGATGTGCCTGCATCCTGGAGACCCCGGGGTAAGAGGCCGGAACGTCTCTTCGAGTCGCCACATCTTTGACCGAGGCCGTGGGCAACAGCATTTCCCTACAACATAGGCATTAGCGATCCGCAGATGGGCTCTCAGACCGTCTGAGAAGCCAACTGGGCCATAGTGCCGCAACGACTGAGGTACTGGGGCGTCATTTGCTCCGTTGTGGCCTCGGGATTGAGTGTGAGTCAGATCCGCGATACTTGCATATCAACCTTGCGCAGGTTTGGGGCTTCTACCTTTGTGTAGCTCCCACTGGCGACCTGTTGAATGAGCACTTTGTTGTGCCGTGGCTGGAGACCTTCTGGTACGTAGCTCACTCAGGCATGTGTCACATCTTCTTGGCATGCTGTCTCAATCCGACCACGTTCAAGCCCTGCGTTCTGAGATCATGTCCATGAAGCTCTTCGAGCACAAGGAGCGACGATCTTTCATTCACAGTGCCGCGCTTCAGGGAAGCTTGTCACGCTGCAGGGCAATGGTGGCCGCCTGCTCCGTGCCCTGGGCTTTGAGGCGCGCGGAGACTAGATCACGGCCTTGACAGCGAAGTCTGGTATGCTTCTTTTCATGTACGCAGGTGAAGTGAGAGTTTGCACAGAAGGCAAAGGAGCTGAGCCCGACAAAAATGTTGCTGACTAGACACAACAAGTCGCTCACCATGCAGCTACTGGCAGCTGGGAGCTGCAACGAGGGGCTCCCTTACTATACTAACTGTAGTTAAGGGACTTATAACCCAATTTAGGATCCCTGTAACCCAATTTAGGGTCCTTAGAACTCTACTTATAACTAGGGGGGGCCCTTCCTTGTAGGGGACCTGCGATAAGGAACGTTCCTAGCATCGAACAATTCTCAACCGAGTGTGCAAGCCTTTATGGAGAGCAAAGGTCCAGCATCTTGTCTGACCCTGACCCCATTAACTGCCACGACAAAAGTGTGCGGTGAGCAGCTATTGCACGGAGAAGAAACCGTTGCAAGTCGAAAGACATCCGTACCCACGTCACCACGTGGACCTCGTTTCAACGATGTCAGTGACATGCAGTCACGTGAATTTTGCTAAGACCCATGATGGCTGAGGAAGGCGCCCCCGTGCAAAGCACGTAGGGCCCCGACAAAGCTAACACTCTCCGGGTCAGAAGACCAAGCCGGTCCATGTCGCAGAAGTCGTCGCTTCCATGACGACAGAAGATGCCAGGTTTAGAGCAAAGTAGAGCAGCTGAGGTGAACGAAAGCGCCGGCTAGACGCAGCTGAATCTTCGAATTTTCCGCACTGTAAGCCGGAATCATAAATCACAGACTTCCTGGCTCACAGGCATGCCGAACAGGAAGGCAACATTTTCAAAAGCTTCGATATGGCATGACATGTCGCCATTGATGTCACTCATGTTGCTGCTTCCGTGCAACGTTTCCACGAGTATGTGACAGTTGGTCGACCGCACCGCACGAATCTGGCTCACATGCAGCTGTAGCTTAGTAGCCCAGGCATGTTGAGAAACCCGGGATACAGATCCTAGCAAAGTAAAGGACAACCTCTGCCTTCAGTGGCAGAAGCGGTGGGCAACTCGAAGCCTCTTAAGCTCACAAAGAAGCCCGAACCCCACAGTGGCTTTGGGCGGCTCTCATCCCGGCTGCAGTCTGAACCCCCGTGGGATGGACAGCGTGGACGATGCGGAAAGGTGCTGCAGTCTTCAGACTCTGTCTTGTGCGCGCGAGTTTCGCATGATTTTTTGTTAGGAGGCACTGCCGTGTGCACTGCAGGCTTCAGTTGATTTATGAGAACATCGTCGGCCTGGCGACGGCCGGGGTGGCCTCTGCCTCACCCTCCAAGCCCTTGCGCAGCGGAGTTGCAGGGTCTTTCAACATCCTAAGCCCTGAACCCTAAACCCTAAACCCTAAACCCTAAACCTTAAACCCTAAACCCTAAACCCTAAACCCTGCATCAGGTGACCGTCCTACCTTCTGCTGAGGAGCTCGCAGAAGGGCTGGCCCACCTCAGCTTTGACCCAAGCTGTGGGACACGATTGTTTTTATTGCCCCAGATGGGGTTTACGAAAGTCGGGGTACACGATAGGGGTCCTTACTTTCAGGGGATCCTACCCTTATGGGGTCTATATTAGGGTGCCTGACTATCGTAAACCCCCACTTGAACGCGACGCGACCCAGATCTACATCCGAAAGACGATGCAGAACTGTCAGCCTGCCTCTGGGTTCTGGAGGGTGCTCTGGGTCCTGACCTCTGCCTGCAGTTTCTGTGCTTTTCCCGTCCTGTAGGCCCCTAAACTTCTCGAAGCCCTGCTTGACAAGCCATCTCTACACCCCAACGGCCGCAGTGACCAGGTGAATGCCCTGCCCCAAGCTTCCAAGAGTTCCTCATGAAAGCAACCGCCAGCTGGCTTAGATCTGGTCATCCTCCTGTGCCTATGCTGCTCCGTGATGCTAAGTTATATGGGAATGCTGAGGATCTGAGCCACTCTCCAACAGCCCGAGTCCCGGTGGCACCTGCCAGCACGGTGTTTGACCAAAAGCCGATGATACCCGACTGCCAACGACTTGCGCGTTAAGGCCTCCCTGGGGTCCAACCTGTCGTCTGACCGGCCAGACTGTCTTCAGCTTGCCCAAGGTGGCAACCAGCATCACATGAACTGAGCTAATCTGTGAGCCTGTTTCGCCAGGAGGGGGGAGCAGAGGATTCCCATCTCCGCAAAGCTTCTTCTCCTCGGAGGACGAGGCTGATGAGGCCCGCGAGTCGGAAATCTTTGCCCATGTAAGCAAGGTTTCTTTGCCGCAACTCGCAAGAGGCAGCAACAGGTAGCAAAGTCGTAGCAACAGCCCCCCAATCCTTGGTCCGAGGAAGGGTCGCAAGAAGTTGAAGATCGCAGCCAACAGATGCGATCGCTGCGAGCGTCGTGGCGCTCATCGCTGCGTGCGTCGCCTTCGCCGGTCCAGCTCACGTTTCCGGATCAGCATGATCTAGTGCCCGTGGCTCAGCGTTTTTCCCATGGCTAGGGTTTGAGGGCACAGGGCACACGGCAACACCTTTGATCGGCAAGCCTCAACAGCGGAAGTCGCCGCTGGGATAGCAGTTGAGCTTACATCGTAGGTCTGCTCGGAGGTCTTTCCTGAGAGATGCCTTGGAACGGATGAGCTTGCTCCAGAAGGAGGCTGGTATCTTGGGAATCTGGGGTTTACGATATGAGGGGTAGCTTTTTTGGGTTCTTTTTACAAGGGGATATCATCTTGGCAGGCCCTGTGACATGTAAGTCATTCATCCCAAGAACTCAATGAGAGCTTCAGGTCAAGTCGAGCAGTGCGCTCGAGCTGTCCAGCTTCATCCAGGACGTCAGTCTTCGACTTCGCAGTTGTCATTCTTCATGCTTATCCCTCAATCTGTGGACATCTCTAGACGTGCCCGTCTGGCGCACGTCTGCGGCGGTTTTTGCACGACCCCTTGCATTTCAGGACCTCCTGGTAGGCGCGCTGAACCAGGCGCAGGCATCAGGGCCTTGCTGCATGAAGGCTTGAGCCCGACAATTCACCGCTAGCTCGCACTCTTGGTTGGACTCTTCGACCCTGTAGTCTGTAAGCCCTCAGAAGCCCCCATAAAGCCATCTCAAGACCTCTGAAACCCTACAACCCTGCATGGCTAAGCCCTATAAGCCCTATAAGCCCTATAAGCCCTATAAGCCCTATAAGCCCTATAAGCCCTATAAGCCCTCTAAGCCCCATAAACCCTATAAGCCCTATAAGCCCTATAGCACACTCAAGCTCTGAGAGCAAGTGCACAGCAGAAGCAGTGCAGCTTGCCGTGTCCAACGAAAGTCTCAACGAAAGTGAAAAGAAAACTAAAGTGGCCTAGCCAGGGCCGCCACGGAGCCAACATGCCGGGCTGCACAAAAGCATGCCAGCTGCAAGCGTGCCCTGGACAGAAGGCCTGGATCAAAACCACAAATCAGCCCATCCAACCTGAAACAAACCCCCAAAGACGTGCGATCCAGGCCATGCACCAGAAGACCTGCCAGGCCAAGTGCCTTCAGCGCTGGTCTGGCCGTCCGACGAACAAACTGAAGCCTACTTGCCACTGTCGGCGGTGTAGGTCGAAACACAACTGAATCGGCTGACACTAGGACTCCGTTTGAGCCAGTCACAGGGTATCTCAAACCCAAACTGACTTCAAGTAAAAACACAACCTCCAGCCAGGAGACCCGGTAAGCCTGCTCCGAAAGTGCGTCCTGAGAAATCAAGAAGCCACAGACTGCCTGTACAAAATCAGTTGGCATGCACTTCACGGCCTGCGCAGCAAGAGCCGGCCAGCCCACCACTAAGACTTCTTCCAAGTCGACCACCTTTGTCACGGGCTCCAGTGGGAGCTGCTCGATGTGCGCGTCGTGCTCCTCATCCGGGAGCTGCGTGTCTTCCGCGACATGAGGCGCAGCTGCAATGTTGAAGAAAATGGATCGAATGGCTCGGATACGTGCAAGAGTGCCATGATGATGAACCAAGGCCTGCTTGTGCAACTCCGCCAGACGTGTAGGGCGCTGATGATTCACTAAGCTGGCCACGAGGTCCACATGGTTGTTCCAAGCTGCCAGCCAATCTTCAAAAGGGCTCTCAGTGAGCTGGGAGTCCAGATGACTCGGAGTATGCTGCACACGGAATGTTGGGACTGGCAACTGTTCAAGCAGAGCTGCGAGCCGCTTCCAGAGGTCATGATTGTCGTCTGGCAGTGAGGTGTCACCAGCTTGCAAAGTCCACACCCCATCCACAACATTCTTAGCATCCGCCCAGACCACAGTGTCACAGCGATGCTGCAATGCCCACCGCGCGGCTGAAATCATGGCTGTAAGCTCTGCCCGTGGGGCGGTTTGGTGAAGGCCTGGCAAAAACCCTCCTGAAACCACCAACCCAACATCCCCCAAAGTAACACCCCATGCCGCCAGGGCAAAGTCGGCGTGACAGGAATGATCGCAAGCTCCATCTGTGAAGAGATGCTGGACTGACCTTGTCGTGGGACCACTGTAGAACACGGCGGTATGGTCTGGCAAGGCATGCAGCTCTGCACGAAGCTGTGCAAGGTGTGGGTTACGAGCAGGCAAGAGGTGATGACGCAAAGAAACTGGCAGAGAGGGCCACTCCTGGCAAACCCAGATGTGCTGCCTACGTTGACTCGCAAAGCATGGGCAATGACAAACTCGATGTTCAACCGTGTCCGGCTCATGACACATCACACAAAGCCCACTTTGGCTCAGGTCATACTTGGCATGTTGTGCACCAAAAAGAAAAGCACCTGAACGGATGGCGCAAAGCCTGGCCAAGTCAAGAGGAGTATGCTGCGAAGCATCTGCAGACAAAAGCGCTACATCCAAACCGTCCAGATCACACATAGTCTGTCTGTGCCTGACTTGTGCGCTGACAAAATCCAGCCAGGCCTGCTCCAAGAGCCGGCGTAGAAGCGCAACCGGGCACTCCAGCAGGTTGTGTGTCAAACCTTCAGCATCTTGGAGGAACGGCGGGCGCAACACCATCCAGCCGACAGCAGACAGAAGCTGAACCAATTTGGTGAAAGGGCCATGTAGGCTCTGCCCATCGTAGCGGCTCATGAACAGTTGCCACTCTGAAAGCAACGACGGCACCTTGAAAAGCAAGCGGCGAAGCAACATTACACTGTGCCAGAGCTCATAAAAGCCAGGGTCTGCCTCCATGTTGGCTGCCAATGACAGACGAAGCAGGGAGTTACTACCCGCCGGGCAAATACTAAGTGCCTTGGTGGCAGCACTGCGAAGACGCCCCAAGTGCGCAGCACCTAGAGGGCAAGCGGGTGAGCCATGCAAAGCTCGTGCCCAGAATTTCGAGGGCAACACTGCACGCTTCAAGGCCAAAGGCGCGCGTGAGCGGCGTAGCTTCTGCCACAAAGGCGTCAAACTACTGCAACGTTGAGCCAGCAGAGCATTTCGGGTGGCGCTGCCATAGGAAAGCACACCGCCTAACTCACGGGCCTGAGTCTGCACGGTGAGCCCGAGCCCAGTCAAGACTCGACGGCCTGTAGAGCAAGTGGACCAAACAAATGTCTTAAAAGCATCCAGCTCTAGATCAAGCAAGCTGCCAAAACATTGGGTCAAGTTGTAGCCCTGGATCAACTGACCGACAGCGTTTGCCGTAAAGGCCAAGTTATCCACGTAGGATAAGGAGCGCACTGAGGGAGCATACACCTGGAGGTACCGGTGGTAAATCCAGTCGGCGAGAACCATAGCGACTGGTGACAAAGGATCACCTTCCGGAAATCCGCAGGACGAAGGGATGGCCTGACTGACGGAATCATGCACCGTAATGCGACGAACTGTGCCGGCCAAAAATGCGGCCCATGGGGTGAGGACTCGCCCTGGAAACCCCACATGTGAAGCCACACATAGCAAAGGTTGGCGCGGCAGTTGGTTGAAGGCCTTAACAAGGTCCGTGCTAAGGCCATGCAAATCTCCAGAACCTTGACAGCAGAGCTCTACCTGGACCTGCACAGTATACCACAGTTCCGCTGCCTCGTGGCCGGGAAGAAATCCAAACATCTCATGTGAGATCGACTGGCGGAGTTGCTGCAACAGTTGCCGAGCACGTATGCCTGACCAAGCGCGAAAAATCACCGAGTAAAGGCAGATCGGCCGAAACGCCTGGGCGTCAGTGCGCCCATTCTGCTTGGACAGCAAGATGACAAAGCCATGAAGTAGCTGTGCAGGCCACGCCGCTGCACCAGCTTCAATGTGTTCGAGAAGTGACAACAACTGGCGCGTGCGAGCCGGAGGCAGGTTTAGGAGATCATCTCTCGCCCAACCGTCAGGGCCGCGCGCCGCTTTGGGCTTGAAGCGGCGTACCGCTGCATACCAAACATCCTCAGTGATATCTGGGAGGTCAAAGCTGAGACGAGGAAGGAAAGCCGAGGCAAAGCCGAGAACACGAGTCCAGCAATCAAGGGAAGTGTCGCGATGACGCTGCCATCTCGCAGACCAAAGGGAAACGAATTCAGACCGAACATCAGAAGTGCTGTGGAGCGTCTGTACTTGCTCCAACTCCTGATCCACTGCGGGGCAATCGTTTGCCGAAAGAGTGCAGATAGCGCCATCGCTAAAAAGTGGCTGCGCCTGGGCACCATCCAGAGTCCAATGGTTGGCGCCACGTTGGTCCGGCGCAGAGTCCAACTGCACAGTACACCCATCGGGCTCAACCGCCAAAATGGCGTGACAATGATGCAGGCTCAGAACGTCAACCTGCGGGGGGGCTGGGTCCCGTAAGTCAAGGTAAAGCTGCTTCTTGGAGTTGTCATAGCGCTCCGCTAGGAGCTTTCCACGCTGCGCCAAATGCCAGCGCTCAAAGTTGCGAAAGTTGACACGGAAATCCAGGAAAAGCGCTTCTGCTAGCTCCAGGCCGGGCAACAGGTGTGGCAAATGATGAGGAGAACCTGCAAGCTTTGTGGCGCGAGAGCGCCACCAGATCATGAACCCGCCCTGAAACCCTTTAGCACTTAGGATCGCCTGCCACAGCGAGAGCTGATAATCCAACACGGCCGGGGCATCGCGCCCAGCCTTCAGAGAATGGAGCAGGCTCTGGAGCCGACGTAGCTGCTTGAACCAGCGGATAACCTCCGCCCCAAGGCCATCGTGCGCAAGCTGTTCTTCACCTGGCCGGCTGGGTTTGGGCGGGATGTTCACTTGACGAGTCACAGGGCGCAAACGCCTGCCACGACCAAAACACTTGGCAGGAAGACGCGATCCAGGAGCATCTGACACATGCCCCTGTAGGCTTCGCTCCACGGCATGTGAGAATTTAGCAAACCACTCGGTGGAATTGGCCGAGTTCACTGGTGCATGGTCACCCACAGCGTGCCACGAGTCGACACGCACATCACACCAGGGAATGGAATGCGGGAGTGGCCAAGACTGACGCGAAACGGTATCACTCGAGAGCGCCAGCTCAGCAATTACGGTGCTATGTTCCTGGAAAATTTCTGTCACATGAACCCGGGAAAGGACTGTGAGGGCTTCAGGCGAAAGCCAGACAAAATCACGGACGGTTGTGCCTTTGCACGTTGCCTGCGGCTCCTGGGCCCACCACAGCTGGGCAACCTCCTGCGCTTCCGCCCAGCCATGTTGGCGCCAAATGTCTGTCTCGGACAGTTGCGCGAGGCTGTGATTGAAGTCACCTACAATCAGGCGAATACCGTGACTGCCAAGCACTAACTCCCTAGTGACATGAGAGAGCATGGCATTAGTCCGTTGTCTGGCATCCGGCCATGTGGGGCCCATGGGGTAGCCATAAACTGTTTGAACAGTGACGGTGTGGCCTGCCACGTAGTGCTGGGCACACAGAACGCGACCAGTGGCATACAAGTCAGGCGGCCAGTTCAACTGCAAAACACGAGAAGGAAAATCGGAAGCCTGCAAGACTCCTGTCCAACTACCAGCCCACAGAGAGTTGGATCTCAGAGGGGCGTCCGCTCCTGTCAGGACTCTAACGCACCGGTGTTGCGCGCGTGCTGCCGCTTGCAGCCCGCGGCGGGCGGCAGGCAAGGTGACACCGGATAACTGTGTCTCCGCAAAACAATGAATGCCTGGCTGCAATTCTGAGCAAAGAGCCTCCTTGCCACGGAGGCCGGAGGGATTACTGGAGCTGACCCAGAGAACATCTGGACCAGGATTCGAAGCCTCCCCAATGCGGCAAAACCCACAACCGCAAGCAGGGGACACAGGTGCATCAAAGGCCTGCCGACCGAAAGGCGCAGAAGGATTGGGACTCGGAAGTCCAGAACAGATCTGGACGAACCCACAGAGGAGGAGTCCAAGAAAGCCGAATGATGGGAAGAAAGAGCGTATACCCGGCCTGTCTCGCTTCCCACGAAGACAATCGGCCCGCCTTAGTCAGGTCCGCTGCTTTTTGTCAGCAAAGAGCGCCTGAATCTGTTCCATTTGCAACGCAAGTTGATGAGTGAGCTCTTTCTGCACGCCACTCACGGCCTGTGTGACAGTGCTCTGCACCTCGGAGCGGAGTTGACCAAGTGCAGCTTGCTGATCCTTGACAGTGGCCTGAAGGCCGGACATAGCATGGGCTTGCTCTGACACCTTTGAACCGAAGCTCTGAAACCAGCCCTCGAATTTCTGATTCTGATGTTTGAGTTCCGTCATGTTTACCTCCAGAGCATGGAGACGCTTGTCGTGCTCTGTGAGGCCAGGCGGCGGCGCGGCAGCTTCAAGCTGAGTGCGCGCCATACTCTCCAGGTCCTGACGGAGGCCATCTTCAATTTGGGTCAGTTTGGTCAGGGCACCGTTCGATGGCCCAACCCCAGAGCGCATGGGCACATCAGCAGAGGCTCGCGCCTTGGACCAAGGATCCTGACCAAAACTCCAAGGGTCAACTGCAGGTGTAGGGGCGGAATCATCATCCAGAAGGATGTGCTGGCGAGTCTTCTGAGATGCACAAACACTGACTGCGCACGGCTTGCGGGCATGATCCGCGAGCTTGGTCACCAGTACGAAGTTTTTGCCGTGCGGCAGGGCCTGCGCAGCAGGCTCCTCCGAGGCTCCGACGACCCACGCAGATCCTGCGCTGTCTCCGCGATCTGGCTGCAGGGGCTTGGCGTTCCAAGACCAGGACTTGAGGAGCTGGACAACTCCGGCTCGTTGGAAGCCGAACGGCAGCGGATGCAACCGGTAACGGAACAAAACACGGACCTTGGAGAATGCATGCTGAGGACGAACAGCAGTGAAGACAGCTTGCTCATCGCTATCTCGAACACGCAGCCCGTACCTACATCCCAACCGCGCGAGTCCCAAGGATTTGCTGCAGGTCTGGTGCGCATGCTGCGCTTGCGCAAGGCCTGCTCCTGGGAGCCACACTACGGCCCATCCCGGGTGCGTGCCTGAACCGTCCTCAGCACGTGGCTCCACATACAACCCTGGGCACACAATCTTAAACAAGTGATTGGGAGCAGAGGCTGGAACCCGAACGTACGCCTGAAACACTGCTGCCTCGGCAGGCTTGGTCTTGCCTCCAGACGACTTGGTGAACATGCGGGCCCACACATCGAGCAAGAGACGGTCAACCTCCTCCTCCACTGCTGGATGAAAGCCCGCGCAAGACTGGTTGCACGCAGCATCCTTGCAGACTTTCATGCCGGGTACGTTTTGCATCAGAGCGCGGAGCGGCGCTTCAACCACTTGATCCCACGGGATCTGCGCTTCATCCCGGTACAGGTTTACGCGGCACACAATCGTTTCAATGCCCTCAACGTCGATGGCATCCGACTGTGCCAAAAGTACCTCCTCATCCCCAAGTTGGATCAGGGACCCAAGCACTAACACGGCTTCACCCGTAGGCGCATACAGGGCAGGAAACCGGACGGTGGTGACCCGGGCTAATGGATGAGCGGTGACAGGAATCTCCGCGGTCACAAGCAGAGCAAGAGCTTCAACCGACAAACTGCGGCCATCCGACAGGAAGGGAGCCGCTTGCTGCGGCGAGACAAAGCAGACGCCAGATGCCTGGGATTGCACTTCATGAAAGGCCAGCTGCTTCAAAGGCGTGCTGTCCGCAGCAACAAAGCTACCAGGCGAAAGCTGCAAGTGTCCAGCATCAACCTGAAGCGGCACTTGCATGTGCGAACGGGCGCCCTTCTGCTTCTTTGCCTTGGGGTGTGGCACTGAAGTTCCATGCCGTTGCTGTGCTTTGTGCTCAATGTACGCCTGGAGCTCCTCTGAGCTGACATACTTAAAATTGCTGCCTGGCTTAGCAGCGGCCGCCTTCAAAGCCTGCCAGGGATTGCTGGCCTGAAGAGCAAGCGCGATTGGACCAGCGCCTACCTTCTTAACTGCTGCCTTGACTCTATCATTCACAGCATCTTGCGGCACCCCATGCGTGCACAAAATGCTGGTAAGAGCTGCCTCCTGCTCGGAGCTCAGGCCACCATGACCCATACGAGTACTCATTGCACACAGGTTAGGAACTCTCGAGGTTCAGCTGCCCCAGCCTGACCCCTGGGAGGACTCGAGCCCAGGCTCCTATAAGCCCTATAAGCCCTATAAGCCCCATAAACCCTATACGCCCTATAAGCCCACACAAGCCCTATAATCCCCATAAACCCCATAAACCCTGTAACGCCCTAAGCCAGCCCTCCGTGAGTTTGGGAGGAGCTGGAGCGGAACGTGGCCTCCGCTGTTGAGGCAGCTCGGAGGAGCAGGCCTCGACTTCCTGCTCTTGATGACTGAGACGAGACTTTCTCTTTGAGACTTTGTGCTCAGGGTTGAGGGCTTGCTGGGGGGCTTTGGGGTTTTTGGGGTTCCTCTGGGGCTTCGGAAGTTCAGGGTTTGAGGGTTTATGGTTGAGGAGTGCGGGGGGTGCCCTGCGCTGTCAGGGAGCTTGTGCAGCAAAGCCCGGCCCCCGGTGCCACAGGAGAGGTGTCTTTTTTGAGCACTTGCTTTTTGTTTTGCTTCGCACTTGGAGCTCTGAGGGTTTAGGGTTTGGAGTTTGGGGTTTGCGGTGTAGGGTTTGGGGATGTTTGGGGTTTAGGGTTTAGGGTTTAGGGTATAGGGTTGATCGTCTGCAGCTATCCTTTCAGGCTCAACCCGCTGCCGGTGCTTTAGGGCCCTTTTGTGTCCAGGTCTTAGGAATGGCGGCGCTGGGCGAAGCAGAAGAGATCCTGCTGTACTACTCCGGGGACTCCGCGCTGGATCCCCCGAGGCTGAGTCTGAGTGGCCCATGGCACGCGGATGGGCGGCTTTTGCGACTTTGGGTACAGAATCGATAAGCATGAAGACCAAGCAGTGAGAATACGTACGTATATGACTAGAGGAATGTAAGTTGAATGTGATTACAGAAACATATTAAACATGGCCAGCTTGATGCTGCCAGTATCAGTATCAATATCAATGTATTTTGATCATAAGCATAGACATCCATATAGCTGTACGTATCATATAGATATAAGTGCAGTTGTACATGTATAGATACAAATCCGAATGCACGTATGTTCGTCATATGAAGTATATACTGCGCAAATACAAATGCACGCGCATGTGTACGCCTGTACATAGGAAACAAGTCGAGTGTTAGTGGCCGCGGGAACAGCCTTCAAACATGAACAACTCCAGGCCCTCATTTCTAAACACTGCACTCTGGATGCGGCATGCATTCGCATTCTACACAAGGATCACGTCCTTCCAGTGCGCTCTTTGCGCACCTCAGGTGAGGCGCACTGGAGCCATCGGGGGATGTCACAGAGGGCTCATATGTACGGGCTCGCATTCCACGCCTTTGTGGCTGTCAGAACAAAAAAACTCATTCTGTGGAGTCTTGAACCTCTCGTCCGGCGACATCGTGGGCGATCCGCACCTCGATTAACCTCCATGTTTCGAAGCTGTGTCTTCGAGACCCAAGCCCTTCAGTGTTTTAGTTTGCTTTTTGGGGAGCGAGCCCATGTCAAAACTCTTGCCGTTAAACCGACTGAAGGCCTGCACACCTTGGAGCCCCCACGGAGTCCCTGCTCGTAGATAAGAAGCCTGACTGTGCCATCATGCAGAAGAACGGAGGGCTTTGCACTCCAGCTTCATGTTGCCGTGTTCAAAGTATCTTGAGGTGCCTAAGCTAAGGTTACGCAACTTCCCAAGCGAAACAACACACATAAGCTCTTCTTCGTGGTGTTCCAAGTCGTTCGACACCTCACTTCGGCAGTGTTCGGGCCTGGGCGAGAGCAGGGGAAACCGATCAACCCCAAATCCTCAACCCAAGCAGAGGGTTCGCAGACACACGCGAACCGCCACGAAGGAACAGAAGTTGTTCAGAGCATTTGTGAGCAGATCCGAGACGGAGCTGCCTATGCACTGAAGATGCGCCATGTCCTTTGTCTTGATAGCAAATGTAGATTTGGAGGGTTTACGATGTTAGGGGTGCCTTATTGATGTCCTCATTTTCTGGGGATCCTACTATTTGGGGGTTTTATTTTCGGGGTCCCCTATTTTCGTAAACCCCCCATTTTGCTTCAGACTGGGAACCATGGAAACATGCGAGCTTGAGTTTTTTGGGAGACCTTTGCCTCGCCATGTGCCATCGTGACCCAACTTTCCAAGGCACATTGTGCATAAACGCTTCCCCTTCACATGCATGCAAGTATGAATATATATATATATATATATATATAGAGCTGCGTAGACACGGCCAGCCCATGCATACAGAACAGCACATGTGTACAGAGAAGTAAGCGCAACAAAGGTGGTGGAACATGTTCTGTACAGCTCGCTGGCATGTTTCGCACTCCCCGTAGCAAACACGGGGCCCTACCTTCGTTTGTGGGCAGGCCATACAAGATGAAACGGCTGGTGTACCAGAGCGCCGCTTGGCAGCTATTACGCAATTTCGAAGGCCTGAGCCGCAAAGCAAAGCTTCCCTTGCTACAGGCAGGTGATGGGGTCTTCGTCATCACTCTGAACGATCCTGCTCGGCTCAACTGCATGAGCTTGAATCTGGCGCAGGAGGCGGTGACGTTTTTCCACATCACAAACCCTTGCGCCAAGGAAATGTAGCATCCAGCACTTTCATTTGTTGATGCCTTACTTGGAGCAGGTTTCTCTGTTGCTCGTCACTTGGCTGAAGCTAAGCTGGGGTTTGTTTTTTTCTGCAGACTTCTAGCGTTAGCCGTGGGAACACACTAGCAAAGGTGCTTGAGTCTTTACCGTGCCCGCAGCAGGAGCACGTCAAGAGGGACGAGCGATGCAAAGTCATTGTGCCTGCTGCCGAGCAAGGTTGAGGGTTTAGGGTTTAGGGTTTAGGGTTTAGGGTTCTGGAGTCAAATCTCTGAGTGCTGAGGTGGACAGGCGCCGGGCGAGCTTTCTGTTCGGGCGGCAACTTCACAGATCCCAGCACAGAAGTTCCTGAAGAGGCAGGCTCCAAAGACTGCGGAGGCAGCAACAGATGTTCAAGTTGCGACGGGTGTGGGTCAGGTCTATGAGGGCTACGTCAAAGCCGCTTGGCCCGTCCTACACTAGCAGACTATGCTGGACCTGTGTTCAAGCATGGACACAATTTTCTGGTGCAGGCAGGGATTGCAACCCGGCTGCCTGACATCTCTTTGTCGGGCCCCACGCGGGTGCGCCCGAGTGTGTGCGGGAATTGGGGGGGCAGTGCTACCTGACTTCGCCAACTATATTAGGCATACGGGTGTTCCCATAATAGGGGTACCCCTTATATACCCCAAATTATAGAATCCCCTTTAAGAGACCCCCAAACAGGGTACCCCTATTTTCGTAAACCCCCCTTATGGAGTCTCTGGAGCCAATGCCTGAGTGCATCCTGGTGGCGCAGGCCATGATCAAGCTGCCAAAGATATCCATCGCAGCTGTCAACGGCATGGCAATTGGTGGAGGGGTCAACCTCGCGCTGGTTTGGCAAGACTTTGTTCCTCGGCCCAATCATGGTGCAAGGCCAAGGGGTTCTCTTTGGGGTTCGCATGAGGCAATTGGGCACCGCATGTGGGCTGGACTCTCCTTCCCACTCCTCGCGAGGTATATGCCAGCCAGGCCGGCCGGCACTTCGATGTCCTTGCGCAGCGACTGCCACACAGCGGGCTCATCTTTTGTTTCTAGAAAGCCGGCGGCATCCGGACTCTGAAGTCTGCCTCGGCGAGTAGATAACTGGTAGGCCTCAAGCCCTCGAAGGCCAAACCTAGAACAGCAGAAGAAACTCACCCCTTGGTCCGAAGGATGCGTCGTTTCGCTATCCGTTTGGAGAGTTGGGCCTTGTACCGGAGTTGGGCTCGTCGGTGTTGCTGCTCCTCCGCTGCAGCTTAGGGCTCTCTAGGGTTTTGAGGTAGGGGGTTGTATGGTTCTATGGCTTTCAGGTACCAGTACCTACAACGCTACGTGTTTATTACGCATGAGCCTTCAGGCAGGTTGTCAGGATCCACCAGGATCGTGCAGCTTCAGGGCTGTTTGGAATTCAGGGTCGAAGCCAGCCCCTTGACGTTTAGAACCGTGCCCTGCGCTCCGGAGCCCAAGGCCAAAGCTGGTGGGGCTGGTGCGCGCCAAGGAACTCCTGCAGCACCTCTGGCTGCAAGACCGGGATGAAGGGCTTTTGGGTCAGGGTTTAGGGTGTAGGGTTTAGGGTTTAGGGTTTAGGGTTTAGGGTTTAGGGTCTGGCTGCAAGACGCCCGCATTAGACTGGTGGGGGGCTAAGCCATGGCTAGACGGCTCATCCAGCCACAAGTATGGGCCCTTAAGTGGGGACCCCTTCTCTGGCCCTTATATACCCTATACAAACCAAAGGCCCATACATCAGAACCCTTTAAAGACAGTTAGGGACCCTGTTAAGGGCCCATGAAACTACCGTTAGGGTTCAGCTTTCACCAAACTGACACTCAAAAAATTGTTTGTGCGCCCAGGCTCGGCACCGAGTTCTCTGCGAAGCAGGCGCTGGAGCTCCTCAGCTGTAGTTGCTAAAAGTTGCTTTAAGGTGCTCAAAGTTGCTCAAAGTTGCTCAAAGTTGCTCAAAGTTGCTCCAAGTCGCGCAAAGTTGCTCAAAGTTGCTCAAAGTTGCTCCAAGTCGCGCAAAGTTGCTCAAAGTTGCTCAAAGTTGCTCCAAGTCGCGCAAAGTTGCTCCAAGTCGCGCAAAGTTGCTCCAAGTCGCGCAAAGTTGCTCAAAGTCGCGCAAAGTTGCTCCAAGTTGCTCAAAGTTGCTCCAAGTCGCGCAAAGTTGCTCCAAGTCGCGCAAAGTTGCTCCAAGTCGCGCAAAGTTGCTCAAAGTTGCTCAAAGTTGCTCCAAGTCGCGCAAAGTTGCTCAAAGTTGCTCAAAGTTGCTCCAAGTCGCGCAAAGTTGCTCCAAGTCGCGCAAAGTTGCTCCAAGTCGCGCAAAGTTGCTCAAAGTCGCGCAAAGTTGCTCAAAGTTGCTCAAAGTTGCTCCAAGTCGCGCAAAGTTGCTCCAAGTCGCGCAAAGTTGCTCCAAGTCGCGCAAAGTTGCTCCAAGTCGCGCAAAGTTGCTCCAAGTCGCGCAAAGTTGCTCCAAGTCGCGCAAAGTTGCTCAAGTCGCGCAAAGTTGCTCCAAGTCGCGCAAAGTTGCTCAAAGTTGCTCAAAGTTGCTCCAAGTCGCGCAAAGTTGCTCAAAGTTGCTCAAAGTTGCTCCAAGTCGCGCAAAGTTGCTCCAAGTTGCTCAAAGTTGCTCCAAGTCGCGCAAAGTTGCTCCAAGTTGCTCAAAGTTGCTCCAAGTCGCGCAAAGTTGCTCCAAGTCGCGCAAAGTTGCTCCAAGTCGCGCAAAGTTGCTCAAAGTCGCGCAAAGTTGCTCAAAGTTGCTCCAAGTCGCGCAAAGTTGCTCCAAGTTGCTCAAAGTTGCTCCAAGTCGCGCAAAGTTGCTCCAAGTTGCTCAAAGTTGCTCAAAGTTGCTCCAAGTCGCGCAAAGTTGCTCCAAGTTGCTCAAAGTTGCTCCAAGTCGCGCAAAGTTGCTCCAAGTCGCGCAAAGTTGCTCCAAGTCGCGCAAAGTTGCTCAAAGTTGCTCAAAGTTGCTCCAAGTCGCGCAAAGTTGCTCCAAGTCGCGCAAAGTTGCTCCAAGTCGCGCAAAGTTGCTCAAAGTTGCTCAAAGTTGCTCCAAGTCGCGCAAAGTTGCTCAAAGTTGCTCAAAGTTGCTCCAAGTCGCGCAAAGTTGCTCAAAGTTGCTCAAAGTTGCTCCAAGTCGCGCAAAGTTGCTCAAAGTTGCTCAAAGTTGCTCCAAGTCGCGCAAAGTTGCTCCAAGTCGCGCAAAGTTGCTCCAAGTCGCGCAAAGTTGCTCAAAGTCGCGCAAAGTGCTCAAAGTTGCTCAAAGTTGCTCCAAGTCGCGCAAAGTTGCTCAAAGTTGCTCAAAGTTGCTCCAAGTCGCGCAAAGTTGCTCAAAGTTGCTCAAAGTTGCTCCAAGTCGCGCAAAGTTGCTCCAAAAAGTTGCTCCAAGTCGCGCAAAGTTGCTCCAAGTCGCGCAAAGTTGCTCCAAGTTGCTCAAAGTTGCTCCAAGTCGCGCAAAGTTGCTCCAAGTCGCGCAAAGTTGCTCCAAGTCGCGCAAAGTTGCTCAAAGTTGCTCAAAGTTGCTCCAAGTCGCGCAAAGTTGCTCCAAGTTGCTCAAAGTTGCTCCAAGTCGCGCAAAGTTGCTCCAAGTTTGCTCAAAGTTTGCTCAAAGTTGCTCAAAGTTGCTCCAAGTCGCGCAAAGTTGCTCCAAGTTGCTCCAAAGTTGCTCCAAGTCGCGCAAAGTTGCTCCAAGTCGCGCAAAGTTGCTCCAAGTCGCGCAAAGTTGCTCAAAGTTGCTCAAAGTTGCTCAAAGTTGCTCAAAGTTGCTCCAAGTCGCGCAAAGTTGCTCAAAGTTGCTCAAAGTTGCTCCAAGTCGCGCAAAGTTGCTCAAAGTTGCTCAAAGTTGCTCCAAGTCGCGCAAAGTTGCTCCAAGTCGCGCAAAGTTGCTCCAAGTCGCGCAAAGTTGCTCCAAGTCGCGCAAAGTTGCTCCAAGTTGCTCAAAGTTGCTCCAAGTCGCGCAAAGTTGCTCCAAGTCGCGCAAAGTTGCTCCAAGTCGCGCAAAGTTGCTCAAAGTTGCTCAAAGTTGCTCCAAGTCGCGCAAAGTTGCTCAAAGTTGCTCAAAGTTGCTCCAAGTCGCGCAAAGTTGCTCAAAGTTGCTCAAAGTTGCTCCAAGTCGCGCAAAGTTGCTCCAAGTTGCTCAAAGTTGCTCCAAGTCGCGCAAAGTTGCTCCAAGTTGCTCCAAGTTGCTCCAAGTCGCGCAAAGTTGCTCCAAGTTGCTCAAAGTTGCTCCAAGTCGCGCAAAGTTGCTCCAAGTCGCGCAAAGTTGCTCAAAGTCGCGCAAAGTTGCTCAAAGTTGCTCAAAGTTGCTCAAAGTTGCTCAAAGTTGCTCAAGGGCTGGATGCACTGCTCTCATGTCCTCGGCATGGCGCATGGCAAGTTAAGGATGGGCCTTTGCACGGCGGTGGTGCCCCAGAGTGAGGCCTGGACATGACATGACAGGCTTGTCCCATTATTATTATTACTATTATTATTACTATTATTATTATTACTATTATTATTATGATTATTATTATTTTTTATATTCCACACATCAATAAGACCGACAACAAACATAAGATACAATAAATAAGACAATGTGAAATGACACTGGAGAATATGATAATATAGTACAAGTATAGACACATATTAAAGAAGTAGAAAAACTATATATATATATATATATATATACATATATGTATGGAATTCAACTACATGATGGACATGGGGTTGGCCTCTGCTCAGCCTGTCCAGGTGCTTGCCAAAGCGATTGAGGCCGCGAAGAAGTTGGCAGCCATGCCGCAGACACTCGGCTCAGCTCATCCGGTTTTTGAGCTTCCCGAGTTCATGGGGGTTTAGGGTTTAGGGTTTAGGGCAGCTGGACCTGAGTACACCCGAAAGTGGCTCTGCGCGCTTGTGCTGCCTTTAGCAGGTTTTGCAGCACAAGCTGTTCCCCAAAAAAGCCAACAAAGCTTGAACCCGAAGCTTAAACCCTCAACCCCATATAAAGACGACCGACCCCTCGACCCTCGAACCCTAGAGACTCCCAACACCTTGCACCTACCCCGGTAGAGCTCCTCCACACCCGAGAAGCTGACCCTTAAGCCCTGAACCAACAACCCCAACACACCCCTAAGCCCTAAACCCTAAAACCACCCAAACCCTAAACCCCCCAAACCCCAAGCCCTAAACCCCAAACCCTAAACCCGAAAACTCCAAACCCTAGAAATCCTCAGCCCGCCTGAGGCTCGCACTCCGGGAGTCCAAACGCCTCCTGAATCAGGATTCAGGGTTCAGGGGTTCAGGGTGGAGGGTTTAGGGGTGTGGGGTTTAGGAGTGTATGCTTTTAGGGCTTAGGGTTTAGGGTTTAGGGTTTAGGGTTTAGGGTTTAGGGTTGAGAGCTCAAGGGTCTTTTCTGTGGGTTCAGGGTTTAGGTTTAGGGTTTAGGGTTTAGGGTCTAGGGGCAAGAGGGTTTAGGGGTATAAGGGATCTAACGTGTGCGAAATAAATGGGCTTTTGTATTTGTTTCGCGTTTAAGCAGGTTTGGGCGGTCCGGGGTATTTTGGGTCCGGTTTAAGGGCTTCGCGGCCCTTTTCTCCCATGCGGGGTTTTGGAGGTTTAGGGTTAGAAGTTTGGGCGCTTTGGGTTAAATTTTGACATAGGCTTTGACGCGGGCAGAGACATGCCAGCATACATGGCTTTGGCGCATTTTGGGGCTGGAAAACAGTGTGTGGCTGGCGCTAGCACGGAGCTAGCACGGCGCTAGTACGGCGCCAGCAAAATGTGCACGAACCTGGGTGACAGTCAGTCACCAGACGCAGGCCCGAAAGGCTTGCAGGCGTAGGGGTTGGGTTTTCCAATACCCAGGCTTTCAACCTAACCCCTCAACCCCTCGAACTGAACCCAATCTTCCCCCTTAATGTTGACCGGCCCTGGGGTCTAAGGGTTTTCACATGGTCCCTCAATATGGTCCCTCTCCTTCCTTAAATTCCTTAAAGGGTTCTGAAGTATGGGCCCTTGGGCTTTCAAGGGTATATAAGGGGTCGATAAGGGGGGGTCCCATGGGCCCTACTAAAGGACCATGTAAACAGGGCGAATCAAAAGTACTCACTTTCAAGCTACGTGATTGTTGAAACTCAACGTCAACCCCTATACGCCTTACAGAAACCTCCGCAGTTTTCCGTTTTGAAGAGGTTCGCTAGCGCGTTTGCTAGGTAAGCGTGAGTTTAAGATGCGAATTTATGGGATTGGGAAGCCTTGTTTTTTTAATCTTGGACATGAGGCGGCCCCGCAAGTACACGCTGTGAAACATTTGGATGAGTAGCGCTTGGAGAAGTGACGATGTGCGGACTGAACAAGTAAGATCAACTTCTTGTGGTTTACAGCTTCGCCACGGACTATTTGACTAATTCGAAACTTTTGGTCCCTTTTAGTCCTTTTGGGGTTCCGATAATAATGAGTTCACGGTACCCAAAGCTCCGTCGTTCCTCATGGAGGAATTAGACACCTTATGTCCTTTTACATAATCTTTAGAAGAGCAGGGGCACCTGATTCCCGAACTAGCTATTAAGAGCCAGTAAGAAAGGGACCAAGATTTTAGAGAATTCGTCAGGACATGGCAGCCTGCATCGACGGCGTCACAGCGGAAGAGCTGAATGCTTTCAAGAAAGTCATGGCCCCTTGCTTGTGCACCCAACTCCGATCCCAAACCCTGAGCCGTAAACCCTACATCCCCATGTCCACTACAGCTTGGGACGTTCCCCCTTGTACTAGCAGTCCTTAATCGGGATTATACTAGGGGGTACTACAATCCAGATTAAACACTGTTAGTATACGGGGGGAACATCCCAAACCACAGCCCCTGAAGCCCCGAATGAACCCGCCAAAACAAGCCGACAAGCCTTAAGCCGAGGCCGATCCTGAGACCGTAAAGGCGATGATGAGCCTGGCCAAGCGCACCAGCATCTGTGGCGGCACTTCTTCTTCTTCTTATTGTTGTTTTTGGTATTATTACAATTATTATTATCATTATTATGGTGCTTCTTCTTATTATTATTATTACTATCATTATTATTATTACTAGTATTGTCATTACTGTTATTGTTATTGTTATTCTTAGTCTTATTCTTATACTTCTTCTTCACGACAAGGATGGCACGCAAACTCTGCAATACAATTCAGTGAGATCCAAGACAAGAAAATGGCGGCCGAGTTTGCATCATCCTCTTCGAGTGGACAAGCCCGTCCAACACACTCGAGCACAGCTCGTAGTGAGACACTGGGCACAGCCCAAACCCCCAAGTCAGAGGACACAGGGGATGATCTTACAGATGAGCCCAAAGCTCCACCGGCCAAGCAGGAGCCCGACGCAGAGATGAAGCAGGAGGCTGTGAACCTGCCCACCGACGACACCAAGACCGCGCCACCTTCGGTGCCCAAGCCAACTGCTGCTCCTCTCGCTCCGCCCACGGAGCAGGAACAACCCTATGATTCCACAGGTGTGCCCCCACCGCCACCGGTCAGGCCACCTTCTATGAGAGATCAATGCAGCGATCAGGGCTTCCAGGACTGGGTCAAGACGGTCGGGGAGGTTCAAGCCATCACGGCGCCCCAGGTCATGGGCTTGCTCTCGGCGGGAGAATGGTCAAAAGTGTGGCAGCGCCGCCTTGATATTTTACGGGAGCCACCCCTCATGCTCCAGTGCATCCACGACGTGCAAACGGCCACAGGCCTCCGGTGGCAAGTTTTGATGACTGCCAAAGCCACCATTGGAGCATCGGGAGACATCACGATATCAACATACAGGGACGAGCACTGGGTGGATTTGGACTCGCCCACGAAGTGGATCGGAGGCTTGAGCGCTCTCATCAAAGCAGCGGTCCAAACACGCTTTCAGGTCCGCACTGCTCAGGACGCAGAGGAGTTCATGCTCTTCGCGGCCACCTTCTCCACGATCTACGACCTCGCGGCCAAGCAGGTAAACAGCACCTCCAAAATCTCCTACATGATCAAGCCAGGCCCGACACCCGAGGCGCACTTCCGGATTCAACACCACGAATGGTGTGTTACGAGGCCCCAACACCAAGTCCAAACTCGCGGTGTTCGTCGCTCACGTGAAGACACAGAAGAAGAAGGATGGGGACACAGGGACAAGCGCTCCGGATGGTCTTGGTCCTGGTATGATCAACGCTGAGCCAAAGAGGGTACTAGTGGATGCAACGGTCCTAAGGTTTGCGCAGCTAACCAGGACATGGGACACAGTCCCAAGCGGAGGAGCTGCCAAGAGCCCTCCCGCTCAGCGTTTCTCTGCTGTGTTGCACTGACACGGGCACCTTTTGCACAAAGAGCAGATCCCTCAGTAATTACTGAGCTGCTGCTTTACTACCAAGTCACTGCAACAACGGAGAGTCCAAAAAAAGACACGAACTGAGAGCGCATTTTAGAGTACACAGCCTATGGCAAAGGACGATAGTTTCCAGATGCTAGCTTCGGCAAATCAACACTCACAGTTCGAGGCCCCCCTTTGCCGTTCAGCTCCAGCGTTTGAGACGGCTCAAGCCTGTCCTGCATCACCCAGACAGTGAGCTGCAATGCTGTTTTCATTTAGTACTGATGCTGAGCATCAGGCATTGGACCCTCCAATGGCATCAAATCTTCGGATGCGACATATGGCACTTAGAGTGGAGGCGATCTTCTACATCCTCGAAAGTCAATGGAAGCTTCGCCCGCTTTCAACACCTATGCAGGTGCAATCAGACATCGCTGACAGGAAGATGCAATGGCGAAACAAAGCTCCGCAGCACCTGGAAAAATTAGCAAAGAAGGAATTCACGGAAGACAGCTTCATTCTTCTCCGAGAGGCTCACCAGCTACTTTCACTTCTCCACTCCTGCAGCCTTACGGTGCATGACGAAGCATTTCTGCGGCTGATTCAGATCTATCACCTGGACTCCTCCTTGACGACTTCGATCTCGATGTGGGCGTATCTCCGAGCGAACTCGACGGACACCATACGTCGCCATGTTCACTTTCGCTCACAATGGCTGGGCCGCTCCAAGGAGTGGGTTGAACAGCTTCTCATGCCGATTCTACTGCGTCTACGCGATGATCACTATGCCGAGTTCCGACGCCCACAGACGAAGGATCTCTGCATTCAGTATGGCTCGTTGGATGAACTGGGCAGAAGACGTCTGCAGCAGCAGATGTCGCAGCGCCTGGGAAGGGCAATCCTACAAGACTACGGCTACATCTTTGGAGAGATCGTAGCACTGCCAACCCCGCCATCGGAGACAGACTGACCGCCTTCACCAGCATTGTGACATTGAAGCTCACATGAGCTCAACAAGTTAAAGAAGACTGTTCTGCACTGCAGTTCAGCAAGGCGGGCACAGCCTGTCCAAGCCTTCTTTAGCCGACAAAATCTCACCAAATTGGCTCAGAGCGCAGGAGATGAAACTGCAGTCACAGCTTCTGCTTATTGCCATAATAAGACAGCTTCTTGCAGTCAGCGCTTGTATGCACACAAACACAAGCTAAATGTGCCCAAGGTTACTCTGCAAGAAGCCGGGGTGCTCCAGCGTCTGATCACATCAGCAAGGAGCTCAGAGTCATGACTTTTTCTATGCAACCCTCGCAATTTCACCAGGAAGCAGAGCCATAGACAAGCCGCTTTTGCTTTGGAAGCTGGCCCAACATTCAGCTAAAACTTCTAAGCAGTAAGGGTGCACCTTTGGGTGCCGCTACTCTCTCTTGGGGAGAGGAGCAGTTCTGAGCAATACAGCAGCCGCACAAATACTCTCATAGGCTAAAGCGTCCGAAAACAAGCTCTGGTTCAACCAAGGGACTGTGGCTGGCCTAAAATGTTCCAATGTCAGCAATCCACATAGGTGCGGATGCCAGAAATGCCGCCTCGAGCGGTTTACCCTGGTGGACTGCCAGCGGGGTCCACGAGACTCTGAGCAGCACACCCTTTCCATGCAGCCATGGGGGAAACACCACAGTCATAGCCGATAGAGTCTACATGATCAGCGCTCTGCTCCCTGGCCGGGACCTGTCTTTATGGTAACTATCTCCATGAACAGCTAAAGCCTGGCTGGTCCTGCACGCTGTTCCATTCCACCTTCACTGCTGGTCCTTTGCATTTTTGCAGCTAAGAGTTGCATCAGAGACAAGTGCAGGCATTTGAGAGTACTTGCGGGACAGTGAGACATTGTGTTGCAGGATCTCCCTCCCCACAAGACACTCAGCAGATACTGCGCAACGCATACTTGATCTTCATATCCAGTTTACACACACCTGCGGAGCCTGGGGGCTCTGCAGTCCTCGTCGACTGAAAGTGATGTTGGCGGTTAAGCAACTGACCGCGCAGAGCAAACAGTTGCACGATTTTCGCTGCTTGCCAGCCATTGCGCCTTCTTCGCAGCCTTAACCCTGCAGCCCTTCTCTGTTAAAAGCTGGACATGCATCTGCACGCAGACTGGAGCAGCATCTCTCATAGTAGTTACACTCTGGCCTTTGTGCAGGTTTCATCATCAGACAGTGGCATCTATGGCCTTTCCACCACTACGGCAGCTTCAAGCCCCGGATATCACCATCAGCGATTCTGATGAAGAAGCGGGATGTGACAACACAATCCGATGGAACATGAAGGACGTGCAGATGTGGATACAACTGGCACCTGTGCCTGACACCCTTATTGCGCCCGACTCCAACACAACCAGCGCAGAACGCTTTGCTTTTGACCTTTTATGTGTTGGATGGGCGTCATTTGCGGATTTTGGTAAGTTGATGGACTCATTGCCGCCCGTCTCACACTCTCGCAGAAGCAGCGTGGTCGACTTGGAACAAACAAACGGGAAGCTCTTTTGCTGTGGTGCATGCCGGCATGGACCGATGTGTGGACTCATGTCCAACACCACGCAGTTTCCGAATGTTTGCCGGTTGCTAGCCTCCTGCGTTAAGGGTCTCTGCCCCACAGCATGCTACACGTCGCTGGCGTTCCATAGGAACATTCTTACATCCCCGCATATTGACAAAAACGAACCTGGTATTCACAATCTCATCATTCCGCTAAACAGGTGGAGAGGAGGACAAATATGGGTAGCTGACCCCCAAGGACGTGACTACATTCAGGCTGCCACAGTCCCCGGCAGCATTATTCCGATATCGCCACCCATGGTAGCCATCGATGTCGATGCCACCAAGCTTCATGCAACCATGCCATGGGAAGGTGGGGATAGACTCATTCTGATTGCGTATCATGTTCGTCAGCCGGTTCTGTCACCCAAAGAAAGATGGATTCTCACCAATATTGGTATTACGCCGTCCTCCGCATCACCAACCGCTGTGGTTATTGATTGAATCCATCTTGGTTCGTGGCAGTCAGTATTTCCATGTTGCCTCGCTGACTATTCTGTGGCTTTCCCGTGGTATGATTTATCGGTACCAGCTGTTTTTCTGACACAAACACTCTGAGCACGCTGTGATTTCAACAGGCTGTAACATATGTGTACATACGTCTATCATTCCTGTTTGTCGGGTTAGACGATGCCTGCCTGTCTAGCTTCATATGGTGATTTGACATTCGTGTCGCCTTTGCTGAACGCTGCCTCTGGTTCGCCATGTAGGTTCAGGTTGTTGTATATGCTCACACGAGCCGATGCCACTGTGCCTTGTAGCGTAGCGCGAGACAGATGGACTGTTTGCGTCATCCAAAGTACAAAAGTACAAGACGGGCACAGCTTGTCGAAGCCCTCTCGAACAGCCATATTTCACCACACTGGCTTTGAGAGAGGGAGGGGAAAACTGTGGTCACAGCCTTTTCCTATCCTAACAACTTCTGCAGCATCGTGCAGTCTGCGCTTGAATGCACATAAACACTTGCTAAATATGCCACTCAACCAGCAATCAATGTGACCCAGAGTTTGGTCACAACAGCAGGAAGCTCAAAACCACGACGTTTTCAAGTAACCCACGCAACTCCGCTGGGTAGCAGAGCCACGGACAAGCTGCTTTTGCTATGGAAGCTGGCGCTGACCTGCAGGTGGTAAGGGTGCACCATTGGTGCCAGGACTCTTCCTTGTGAGGAGGAGCAGCTCCGAGCAATGCAGCAGCCGCACACAGACACTATTCGGTTAGAGCGCCCGAAACCCAGTAGTGGTTCAATCAAGGGATGTGGCTGGCCTGAAACGTTCTAACGTCAGTAATCCACACAGGTGCGGATACCAGAATTGCCACCTTGAGTGGTTTACCCTGGTGGACCGCCAGCGGGGTCCACGAGACTCTGAGCAGCACACCCTTTCCATGCAGCCATAGCGGAAAAACCGCCGTCATAGCCGATAGCGTCTACACAATCAGCGCTCTACTCCCTGATTGGGACTCGCCTACATGTCAACTTTCTCCATACATTTTAGCCTGGCTAGTCCTTGCATGCTGTTCAATTCAGCTTCATGGCTAGGTCCTTTGCAATTTGGAAGCTAAGTGCTGCTTCTGCGACAAGCGCAAGCGCAGGCACTTGAATCTACTTGTGGGACAGCGTGACTTAGCAGCTCACATGAGCTCAAACTAGCCAAGCGAAATGTTCTGCACTGCAGTTCCAAAAGGACGGGCACAGCCTGTCGAAGCCCTCTCGATCAACACAATATCACCACATTGGCCCCGAGTGAAGGAGAGGAAAACTGAGGTCACAACCTTTCCAATTTTGACAAATTCTGCAGCAACGCGCATTCTGCGTTTGAATGCACTAAACACTTGTTAAATGTGCCTGAGGTTACTAAGCCAGCAAATGGTGTAACCCATAGTTTGGTCGCCGCAGTGAAATCAGCATGATGCCCTGCCGGCAGCAAGCCCACTGCCCGACGCTCAGCCTCCAAGCGCTATCCCAGTCAGCTGAACTCCTACGATCCTCTGCCTTTCTGCACAGTGATCTATGTGGCAGTTGGATCCTGGGGTCCCCAATTGTTGCGCTTCATCTCGTAAAAGGATCTCTACCTCCTTCAGCCTATTGACCAATACCGAGTAAGGAAAGCTGAGGCGTGCAATGATAGTGCCATGTGTGGCAGCCACTAGAAGGCCAGGCCCCGCGTCATGTGCGTCGAAGGGGAGTTTATGTGTGTCCTTCTCACGACTGGCTGGGACTCTTACTATGCGACTTCGGATAAAGCTGTTGCTCCCCGCGGTCAACCGGTCCGCGGCTTCTATGTAAGCTCTCACCGACTCATTGCCATGGGCAATATAGAGGGTGAGTTTGCTGGTAAGGCTAGCGACCAGGACTCCCATGAAAGCGCATGAGCGTGTTTTCCCACTGCCGGGAGCTCCAGTGATGAAGACGGAGGAGCGATTTGCTCCCAGTCCAGAGGCGCAAGTGGCGAGGAGCGCAGCCAAGTGCCCATCTGTCCCCCAATAAGTGTGCGACGCCACTAGATGGACACTATGGGAGACGGCCGACAGGTACGACCCAATTGCAGATCGGTGCGTGTTTGCTGGACGCAGCGAGACACTTTAGGACGACGGGGAGAAGACCTTTTTCACATCTGAACGCTAAGCTACAACTCATCTTTCATTAGCTAGCTAGCTCTGCATTTCTGATCCCAAATCCTGTAAAGTCTCACCTTTCTTTTCAGTGTTGAATTCAGTTTCACCTCTCCTAACCATTAGCTCCAACCCAATTTTCGGTGCTCAGACGGTGCAAATCGCCCGCAATGAGCAGAGCCCGCTCGCTCAGCGTTCAATAAATAATACTTCTTCTTCTTATTATTAGCATCCTTCTTCTGCTTATTATTAGTCTTTGTTTTTTGAAGGGCAAGATCTCTATAAGACGTTCTCCTGACGACGCTGAAGGCAAGTCGAAGCTGTGAGGCGTGGGCGCTGTAGTTAGTGAGATGTGGGGGTTTTCCAAAATTAGGGGTACCTTCTTGGGGTCCTTATGAGAAGGGAATTCTACGACTTTGGGAGTCTATGTTAGGGTATCCCTTCTTTTCGTAAACCCCCATGTAGTTACCCTTGCGGCGTGGGATGCTTGATCTGTGCGCCGACGGGGGAACGCAGACTCTGGTCTCGAGGTGATCGTGCAGACATCGCGTGATCGTCCCTTAGACGTTAATGTGCCTGGCAGCTTTTGAACGTAGGCAACGCAAGGTTTCCGGAGTTGCCGGCTCTGCTTTGTTCCTGAGCCGCCTACTGAGAAGGGAGAAAAAAAAGGCTCGTCGTGCTCAACTCAAGGCCCCCCCCCCCGCGTCCCCCCCGATTTCTCATGGGCTCCCCACTTTCACGACCCTGATGACCTACAGGTTGGGACCAATCCAAGAGCCTAGTGGCAGAACTTGGCAGGGCCCAGGCCCGGCCACTGCGACATGAGATCCGATCTCCGATCCGGCTTCTTGGCAGGCGGAAAGCGAGCGCTGGCGGGCC
This sequence comes from Symbiodinium natans, assembly GCA_905221605.1. Classification (NCBI taxonomy): domain Eukaryota; class Dinophyceae; order Suessiales; family Symbiodiniaceae; genus Symbiodinium; species Symbiodinium natans. The sequence continues at coordinate 110,415 of CAJNDS010000021.1, forward strand.
AAGTGGACAGCAACCTTCTCTGACCTGGAGGCGGCAAATCGGAGTTGGCTAATGTGGCTGGGCTTTGATCGGCTGAGGCTGAGATAATGAGAGGCCTATCCACTGCCGATGGCTCCGCATATCGCAAGAGTTATCATCAAGACTTATCATCAGCCTTCACGCCGCCCGAAGGGCCTGCGATTAAAAGCCACACCCTTGCAGCGTCTGCTCAGGTGCTGCGGCGCAAGCAGGCCTCAGTCCTGGCGCAGGCCAGAGCTCAGGCCGCTTCGCTGCCCGCGCCCTCAGCTTCGAAGTTCGAAGTTAGAAGCCCGAAACCCTAAACCCTAAACCCTAAACCCTAAACCCTAAACCCTAAACCCTAAGCCCTAAGCCCTAAACCCTAGACCCTAGACCCTAAACCCTAGACCCTAGACCCTAAACCCTAAACCCTAAACCCTAAACCCTAAACCCTAAGAACCCTAAACCCTAAACCCTGAACCCTAAACCCTGAACCCTAAACCCTGGGTGCCGAGGTCGGGCGAGCCGGGCTCCAGCCTCAACAGGCCCCGACTCATCGGGAGACGATTCGGCTTGGGTACCTCCCCCCGTTCTGGAAGAGGAGCCACCCCCACCCACCCCCCCTATATGGGTTTAGGGTTTAGGGTTTAGGGTTTAGGGTTCAGGGACCACTATGCTGATTCTAAAAGTCGAGCCTTCTGTCTTGGGCAGGGGTGCAAGCTCCCTTGGCCGACTGCTTCGACGCAGCGCAGGCCTACCCAGTCGATGATTGAGGGATCTGAAGGTTTACGAATAGAAGGGACCCCGAATATAGACCCCAAAATAGTAGGATTCCCTGGTAATAAGGACCCCAACAAGGGACCCCTAATTTCGGAAACCCCCCCCTTAAGCGGGTTGAGGGGTTTAGGGTCTTGGGGTGTAGGCGTTTTGGGGTGTAGGGGGACCGCTGATTTTTTGGCCCGCTTGTGGGCCTTTGCCTTGCTGGCAGGACCAGCCGCAATCGCGTTCGCGTGGTCGGCCACTGAGTTACTCTGATTGCCAGCTGCGACAACCCAAGCCCCCCCCCCCCCCACCCCCCCCCCTCCCACCCCACCCCCCCCCCAACCCCCCCCACCCCCCCCCCCCCCAACCCCCCCCCACCCCCCCCACCCCCCCCACCCCCCACCCCCCCCCACCCCCCCCCCCCCCCCCCCCCCCCACCCCCCCCCACCCCCCCCCCCCCCCCCCCCACCCCCCCCACCCCCCCACCCCCCCCCCCCACCCCCCCCCCCACCCCCCACCCTTACCTTCCCTAAAACCGACGGTTTCAAAGTCCCGCCCCTCCATGGGGGCCGATGAAATGGTTCGTGGGTAGGATGGTCCATGACGGAGTGAGGTTGGAGGACAGGGCTTGCTGGTAAGAAATGTAATTTTTTTATTTTCTTAATGTTTTGGGATTCTCTGGGTGGGTGGGTTTTTTTCCGTTGCCTACACACACTGCTGGCCTAGTAAATGCTCGAACTTGAGATGCTGAACCCTAAACCCTAAACCCTAAACCCTAAACCCTAAACCCTAAACCCTAAACCCTAAACCCTAAACCCTAAACCCTAAACCCTAAACCCTAAACCCTATACCCTAAACCCTAAACCCTGAACCCTCCTTAGGTTCCGGGCGTCGGCTGCGCTGGGCCAGGTAAGGCGGCGGCGCGCCGCGGAGATGGATAAGGCCTGGTAGGTGGCTTGAAGGCTCGTTCGGATAAATTACAGAACTGGGGGTTTACGATAAGGGTTTAGGGTTTAGGGTTTAGGGTTTAGGGTTTTTGGGCTTAGTGTTTGGGGTTGAGCCAAATAGTAGGATCCCCTGATTAATGAGGGCCCCAAGAAGGTACCCCCGAATTTCTGGGCTGTCACCCCATAGCCAGACATGCTGTGAGCATCACCGACACCCATCGATGACCGGTGTCTGTGGCTTCACGGTTGTCGATGCTGCAATAACTCGAAGCCCTGAGCCTTTCATACTCATACTCAAGTTCCTATACTTCAAACTGCAACTCAGCCTTAATTTCCTGGATCTTATACATACTCAGCCTCAAACAGTGAAGCCCACAAGGACGGGCCTCCCAGAAAAGGGGCGTTCTCCGGATTTTGTGTTCATACTACCCCAAACCCCAACCCCCAAGCCCCAAACCCCAAACGCTAAACCCGAAACCCGAAACCCGAAACCCTAAACCCTAAACCCTAAACCCTAAACCCTAAACTCTAAACCCTAAACCCTAAACCCTAAACCCTGAACCCTGAACCCTAAACCCTAAACCCTAAACCCTAATTCAATCAACGGGGGAAAAGGTTATACTAGGAGTTTATCTTCAACCCATGCCAGCTTGCGTCGGCGCACTGCCTGGAGCGATTGCGTCGGCGCCTTCATGCCGGCAGAGGTTCAGGAGAACCAGGGAGGGTTTGGGGTTTAGGGTTTAGGGTTTGGGGTTTAGGGTTTGGGGTTTAGGGTTTAGGGTTCAGAGGTTAGGGGTTTAGGGTTTAGGGCATTGCTTCAACCAAAAACCCTGAAATCCCAAGCCTCTAAGACCTGACGACCTTCAATGCCTCAAACCATCAGAGCACTGACCCCAAAGCCCCAGCACACCCCCACCATCCCCTCCCCCACCATCCCCTCCCGAAAGCCCTCGTAAAGCCTAAACCTTGAACCCTAAAACCTTTCCAAGCTCTACAAAGTAAGCCCCAAACCCCAGCCTCCCCTAAACCCTAGACCCTAAACCCTAAACCCTAAACCCTAAGCCTTAAGCCCTAAGCCCTAAATCCCGAACCCCACCTCTTGTATGGTCAGGAGGTCCAAGCCCCGCGCCAAGCCCGGTGTCAAGCTCTCGGGCGCCGCGGTTAGCCTTGGACTTCCAGCGTTCGCCACGGACTTCGCACTTGGGGGTTGTCTGAGCAGTTGCTTTAGTGGGTCTCGTTACCAAATGGTCCTCCAAGAAGTCTAAAGACGATACATTAACCTCTAACACTAGCTCACCAACCCCCCCCCCCCCCCCCCCCAAAAAAAAAAAAAAAAAAAGGGAGAGACAATTATTGCTTTCGAACAACCCCCTACATCAGCTTGATGTGGGCCGACCCTCGGCCTGCTCGCTAGCGTTAATGAAGGCCGCCGCCCCTGCTCTGCCAGTGTTGCCAGAAGAGACGTTGGTCAGGTTTTGAAGATGAGGTTTCTTTTTTTAGTGAGGAGGCCAGTTCTGACACTGGCATACTAGCAGCTACTAGCCGCTACTGGCGGAGCAGGTCGTTTGGGGCACTCGTAGTTGCAAATGCTCGCTTGGCGCTGCTGAACCTCGACAGGTGATCCAAAAAGAAGTTGCAGCCCGGTAGACGAGGGGGCACGAGTGGGCTCGAGATTCGTAGTTTTCAGATAGATGCCATGCCTCGATAAGCATTCATTCCCAGTGTGTGCGTGACGACGTGCGTCTTCGTGTTCGTAGTTGTATTTCGTCTTCTTTCTTTAGGCATGGGCCGTTGTCCGGCCTTCAGGGGGCTTTCTTACAGATGTAGAAGACACTACGAGTCGGTGCAGCTCTGGCAGCACGCCGCCCGCCAGCTGTTCAAGGGTTCGCCCTCACGATGACATGTCAGCAGAATCCCAGAATCACCATGTTGCGCGTTCACCTCCACGCTGCACACGACCCATGAAAAGGGCCATCTGACCTTTCACACTCGTACAGCGGCCACCGCGCTGTAGTTTTTCGCTAGCGGCTCTGCGCTGCGGGCTCCGGAATATTACAGGCTGCCCTCATTGCTCCCAAGATGTTGAACTTTCTTGGTAGCATGCACGCCAGAATTCGAAACGACCATGCCGCAATGCTTGCAGGTGTTCATCTCATCCTTCCCCAGTTTTTGGGAGTCCCTGGAAGGTCCCGGTGCCCAGTTGTAATTCCATCCGTTTTGCTGCAGATCCATCGTTCATCTGTGATTCTGGCGGTGTTGAAGGCCGAATGGGTGCATGGCTGTGGGCTTCACCGCCGCGCTGGCATTCTTGAGCCGAGAGCACACAGCTCATGCAGCTTGGTGGCTGTCACACGTCACATGCTGAGCGGGTCACGCCCAAGCATGTTTGCGAGAAAGCTCATCTTCTGAAGCACAGGCTGGAGCTTAGATCCAGCCTTTTTTGTGTCCTTTCATGTGTCGCTGGTTGCGGTTGAGCCAGGTTCGACTGAGTTGGATGAGCTGGAGGCATGCGTGTACATGTTCTCAGTGACACAGTGGCGGTAGGCATGTCGTTGGCAGAGAGTGTGTGAGAGAAAGAGGGAGAGAGAGCGCTAGAGATCTTAGTAGGGCAGGGGGGGGGTGTATAGGCGGTCTTGACTTCACATGTCCACTACAGTGTCTCTGCGACTGGCTTGCTCGGAAGATCGGGGCGGACGTATTCGCCCGGGCCTGACCCCATGCCCCACTTAACGAGAGAGCGAGAGAGAGAGAGAGAGAGAGAGAGAGAGAGAGAGAGAACAACAACGCGTGCCATTTTCAAAGAGGCATGCGAGCCCTGTGCCAAAAGAGTAGGTCTTGTTTGCAGGGGTCTAATTATTGCAATTTAGCAGTTTTTCTGGTTTGGCCCACGCTTTGCTCACGCAGGATATGGCTTCTCATAGCAGCAGCCGGGATACTGAGTTGACAGGACAAACCAAATTTAGCAGTGTCATGCGCAGTCTTGCTCAGCTGCAACTCTGGTCTCGCTCCTACATGGGAGAAGTGGCGCGCGTTTGATTCATTGGGTTTGTCTGACTCCGCCGATGCTTAAAGATAAAGCCATTTCGTACCTTGAGGTCTTGAGCCTCGCCGCCCGCGTAGATGCTGGAGGACACAGCCTGAGCTCTACCACTGGTCGTGCCTGGCGTGCCTTCTTTTTAGCAATTCACGAGCTCCACTGCGAAGCCTGCCAAGCCTGTACCATGATTTCCCCAAGCGAAGCCTCACCTAGTCCTCACATCGTCAGCCATGTTACCTGCTAGCAAAAGTTTTTCTTCATCACGTTATTCTCGGCGCTGCAGCTGACAAGGTCTGCGTGGAACGCAGCACCTACGAAGGCACGAATGCCCAAGCTTACCGGGCCTCACCTTCATCTCTCGCCTGCTCGGGTGGCATGGGGGCACGGCATGTTAGAATATGCCATAGCCGTCCCGCGGGAATGCCCAAGCAGCATGATCTCGGGGCCATGTTGTGCAGCAACGCTTGCAACTTGGCCAGGCACTATGTGAGGGGCGAAGCTGGACACAGGACCGGCATCCTTGAATGGCAGTGACTTGACTCTGGCGATCGTGGAGAGTCACCTCGACGTTCTGTCGGGTTGAGAAGCCTGTAGAAGCTCGGATGTCCGGACAATGCTACGTTGTCTGTGACTGAGAGAAGGAACAAGCATGTTACGCTGCTATGCTCCTGTGGAACTGCAAGCCCTCGCTTGATGCATGGATGCTGTCAGCACCGCCAGCCCGCAGCGCTGGTGGCAACATCAAAAGGGCTGATGGGCAGAGATAAGTCGGGTTACACATGCCTGAATATGGGGGCACCTTGTTGATGGGATCTGCACTCAGAACTACCCAGGAACCTTCAAGTAGCATCCTGAAAGCGGCCATATACACCACATTAAGCCTCTCGCATTGTTTTCATGTCGGGTCCTTGCTACCAGATTCTCGGCTTTGAAGGACGCCCTTTCGAAGTGAAGACACCCAGGCCTGTCTTTCGCTACACGTCTGATGTGGATCTGTGACAGTAGCATATCAGAAGATCGTTGTCATCTCTGCATGACAGAGGGAGCATATGGTGCCATGATTCCCAGAAGAGATTGATGGACGCATGTAGTTCTTGAGGCCGCACAGCGGCGTCTGAAGATAGAGGCGACGTCCCCATGCGTCACTCAATTGAGTGCATTCGTGCATTCGACATGCAGTGAGGGGGGCAGGGGTTGCATGTGGGTCTGAACCAGGACACTACAACCAGACCGCCAAAAGTAGAGGACGGGAGCTAGACTCTTCTCGCGTCCTTTTCTTCTCGCGTCCTTTCATGTTCCAAGTTTTATGACTGCAGGACACCACAACACTCACCACCACCTCTCCGACAACTACTGGCACTAGTGCCACCACAACCAGAACAACCAGAACACACACCACCACCGGGACCAGTGTGTCGACTACAGGGACAACAGTTTCGCTTACAGCTACGATGACAAGAACAACACAGACGCCTACTTTCACAAGTACGTCGAGTGTGACAACAGCTTCCACCACGACAACTGCATCGTTTACCAACACATTCACAACTTCCACAACAGCAACTTCAACAAGTACAACAGAGACCACTTCCACCAGCACCACCACGTTGACGGCAACTGTGACAAGATCCACAACTGCATCGTCTAGCGTAACGGTGTCTACAACAGCCACGTCAAGAACAGAAACGTCTACACTCACAACAACCAGTAGCAGCGTCTCCAGCACAACGCAGTCCTTCACGGTCTCGTCAACTTCAGGGACGAGCACCATCACACGTAGCACGTTGACAGCTACGACCTTTACGACCACAGTCACCACTTCCCAGACATCTACAAGCAGCCACACCGCAACACAAACATCATTGACGCACACGACATCTACTGTGCTGTCCTCCACGAGAACGTCGACTTCGTTCTCAACATCATTCACGTGGACAACATCCACATTCGTGTCTGCCTTGGACCTGTTGGAAGACGATTGGGTGAACAAGTCGAAACTTCTGGAGGTGTCGAGAGTGGCCGCCGTAGCTCTTCTACAGGAAGAGCAAACCCTGGCAAAGCAGATCTTGTCCCAGGTGGGTGAGAGCCCGAATGGTACGGTGGTCTCTTCAGTGAGAAGCGCGGATGGGAGCGAGATGACAGTAGCCGTGTTAAAGCCATCCACCACCACCGATGCATTCCAGCTCAGCACGGGAGAGTCTGGCAACGTCAGTGTTCCACAAGCCGTTCTTCAGCAACTTGGAGGAGGCCTGGTCGCCCTGACAGCGGGGCCGCTCAGCCCCGATATGACAAGGCTACTGTCGGCTGCTGGTGCTGGCGAGGCAGAGGATGGAACAGATCTTGCGGCTGCACCGCTGAGCCTCTCGCTCTTCGACGCCGACGGAAATCCACTGGAAAAGCAGCTCGCAGAACCGATCGTTCTGACCCTCAACGGCAACGGCGACAGTCGCGCAGTCTGCGTTTTCTGGGATCCCAGGAATCTGAGGTGGTCGCGAGAAGGTGTGTCGCGAGTGTTTGAAGTTTCTGATTCGATGAGTTCGATCAGTTGCCAAACGACCCACCTCAGCATCTTCGCGGCCATGCGATCCGTGGACTTGGACTTCACTGGTGCCTTTGACTGCGCCACCGAGACCTTTGTCTTTTCCTTTGCATCCCTGGGCCAGAACTCCAACTGGTGGCGCCAAGTCCCGGCTTCGGCGCTGTGGGCAGGGCTCGTTCTGAGCATTGTGGCTTCAGCCCTCGCTGCAAATCGGGATGCGACGAATTCCGACACTTGCGGCTGGAGCCGAGAACTTCTCTCGGAGCCTCCTTCGGAGCCCTTCGAGGCCTTGGCCTTGGAAGACTTGGAAGAGTTGGAGCTGGAGAAGCCGCTTTCGAGGCAAGAGCCGGTCTTGGAGCGGGTGATGGCCTACTGCTTCCGGTGTCTGCAAGCCTTCCGTGTGGGGGCCAGGGCCTCAGACGGTTTTTTGGGGCCTTGGCGCTTGTAAAGTCGAGTGGTCTCGTGTCGTATCCGTGTTTTGCCACACTTGTGTGCGTGTTTGCGCGTTGCTTGTGCTTTGAGTCGAAGTCTCCTGAGATCTCCTGAGGTGGACGTGGACACCCTGGGCCTCAGCCTTTTGTTGGCCCAGGACCCTACGGACCGCGACCCGACGCCCCTGCGCCGCGCAGCCCTGGACCTGGCGGAGCAGCGGGACCTTTTTGCCTCGGCCACCCGGGCGGTCTGCAGCTTCACTGGGGCCAACCTTCTGACGCGGTTCCTTCTACTGCTGCCAGCCCTGCATCCTATGACCGGCCTTCTGGCCAGCAGCCTTTTCTATTCCAGGCTGTCGGTTGTTCTCGTGTTCTCGGCCAAGCTGATTGGTCCCATGGCGCTGAACGTCTTTGTGCTCCAAGCCCTGGGAGCCGTCCTCCAATATTCTCCGGATATGCAGGATGCCTGTGAGGCCCGTGAAGCTCTCGTGAAGCCTCTCTGCGCTGCCGCGGTCTCGTGCTTTTTCGGGCAACTTGTCGTTTTGGGCCTTCGCTGGCTGCGTCACTATGACTGGTCGAAAGAAGGGGAGGCTGCGTACAGTGAGTGGCACCGCGTCCAGCGATGGAGGAGACGAGTGCGTGTATACTGGGTTGCAAGTCTGCTTTATCTAGCTCTCAGTATGGTGTTCATAGCTGGCTTTCTCTCTTCGGTGTCCCGAAGTGATGGCACATACTGGCTCTACGGTGCCCTCGTGAATGCCGTCTTTCAGATGGTGCTGCTGCCGGTGCTGAATGCGTTCATCCTGGCGCTTCTCTCCACAGTCAGCAAGCCATCCGGCGCCAAAGGCGCGGAAGCGAAGGCCAAGGGCACGGCCGAAAAGAAGCACGAGAAGACAGCTGCCAGCCTCCCAAAGGACCCGGAGCTTGGAGAAGGGAATCGGCCCAAGACTGCTGAGCTGTCGCGCTGGGAGAAGGATGCCCCTCCGCCCGGAAGGTCGTTCCTCTCTGGATGCGTGCTGGAGGATTATTTCACAGTAACCGAGTCTGCCCCAGACTCTTCCAGACTCGGTTCTCTTGACCTGTCTCCTCTTCGAGGACATGACAAGGATGGGATTGCTTTCAATGAGAAGCCCGGCTAATCTTGGTGCCAGGATTGAAACCCCAAAACCCTAAACCCTAAACCCTAAACCCTAAACCCTAAACCCTAAACCCTAAACCCTAAACCCTAAACCCTAAACCCTAAACCCTAAATTTTCGAGATTGCATGCGGGAGCTGCCAAGGACAGGCTTCAGCTTCAAGGCTGAGACTTCTCAATGTGAGAAGGTGCCCCGGAAATCTGAGATCTGAGGGTTTTGGGGGGGCTTTTCATCGAAAAATAAAGAAGAACCCACTGGCACTGGGGCGAATAAAGCTACACCGACGCTGCTGGCAGCTTGTGAGCACTCGCGTTCAGGGCTGAAGGGATGAGGCCGCAAGAGCCGTCTTCCGTGAGTTGCGTGGTGCCAGGAGCCTGTGACGCGGCCAGACACTCCCAGGTGTTTTGAGGCCCGAGGGTGTCATCTCAGGGTTGAAGTTTAGTGCCTCAGTTTTGGGGCGTGCCGGAAGCTGTCGAGTGGAACCATGGTTTCAACGCGTTGTCCAGTGCTTCAGCAACCCCCTGAGAAGTGCCACAAGTGCCAGGCAACGGTGCAACTGGGCCATGCTGACAACAAGCCTACAGGCCTTGGAAGCAGCGTTTGCCTTTTGATGATCAGTCTGGAGCGCCCCCTTACTGCCAACCCAAACTGGGACCTGCGAAGCGGAGCGAAGCGGAGCGAAGTGGAGCGAAGTGGAGGCGGCTTCGGTTTGTCGGGAAGACCCAGCAGCCCGTTCCAGCCAATGGCTGCCGGCTTGGAAGGCCAGCTGCCCACTCCCCTGATTTCTGTAAAGGTCGAGACTTTAAAATCGAGAAGTCACATGCCAGGCTTCAAGTGGCGAGAAGATGCCGATGGGCTTGACTTCGACCTGTCACAAGACTTGCCAGGCACGCAGGTCTTTTGCCAATAGAGGCAGGCTGGATGTGTGCATGACGCCAGGTTCTTTGCAGAACGAGGCGGCAGGGAGTGGCGCAGCTTCTGTACCTGTCTGTGACGAAAAAGCCCCTTGCCTCTCCTACCACACTGCTACCAGGCCTTTGACGCACTGCGACCAACCTGTGCGATGCCTTCCAACAGAGGCCTGGACAGCGACAGCGAGGCCAGGAATGGGTGCATATGGGTGCTCTGGTGAAGTCAGGGCCTTGAGGCTTCTGCATGCAGGCCTTGTCGGACCTTGTGCTGGACATGTTTGACGTGGAGAGGCCGCCCGCGAGACAGTGGAGGGCTTAGTCGGGGCACATGGGGTCTTTCCACGCTGCAGTTGCCTTGCTTTGCTTTTGCCTTTGCCTTTGTTTGTGCTTTTGCTTTTGCTGTTGCTTTTGCTGCTGCCTTTGCTTTTGCTGTTGCTTTGAGTAAGGTCCTCAGACCTCCGCGACGAAGAAGGCGCCAATCACGGGCTACAGTGCTAGAAGGCCGAAACTGCGATGCGTGCGAGGCCTGGGAACATTGCGACTCCACATAAGCTCGGACGCGTTGGGCTCCGTCCTCAATATTGTGGTAGGCTTGCCCTAAACCCTCAACCCTAAACCCTAAGCCCTAACTCTAAACCGTAAACCCTAAACCCTAAACCCTAAACCCTAAACCCTAAACCCTTTGGACTGAAGGCCGCACCATGACGTGGTCTCGGAAAGTGGAGCCCAACCTCACCAGCATCCATGAAAGTCAGGTCAGTGATTGGTTTAGGGTTTAGGGTTTAGGGTTTAAGGTTTAGGGTTTAGGGTTTAGGGTTTAGGGTTTAGTTTAGGGTTGCCTTGACAGCACCTTTGTACTGCCAGTTGCATCTCCTGTGAAACACAGGACGACTGGCCGCAAAAACCCTTCCACTTTAGCGACGAGGTTTTCGATGTGCCTTGGCGGCAGTGTTTTTGGTGTGCCACTTGCTTGACAACACTTGCGGAGCATGCAGCTGAGGAGACAGACATCTCTGATATGCATTGCGCGTCGCCAGTCAAAGCGCTGACACCAGAGAGTCACCTGAACCGAAATCTGTGAATAGCTTCAGGGCTCCAGCACGGGGCGGTGATCGGGGGTTCAGGGTTTGGGGTTGAGTGGTGCAGGGCTTGGAGCAGGACGCCAGAGCTATCCACAAGATGTTTTCATGAACGTGCGCCTTGAGGTGAAGCAGGCGAGGCAGCTTTCGATGCATTCCCAGCTCGACTGCGGACGGCAATTGCAGGCAAGCATGGTCATCGAACATGTCTCGGTTTTGCTCCCCTTTGCAAGATGTGATGACAGGGATGGATAGCGATGGTGGTGCGTGGGCTTGGGTGAGACCTGCCCACGTGCCCAAGCAGGATTCATTCAGCAGCCTCTTGCTGTGCAGAAATCGGAACCTGGGGAGGTACCAGACCCCTACGGGACATGGACATCGGAGTCCTCATCTTCGGCAGCCTTTGAGGAGAGTCCCTCTTCAAGCCGCGCGAGACAGGACGCGTGAGAATCTGTGGGTAAAGAGACTGTGCGAAGTAGCTGACAGCCGATCACCATGCCTGAGGATCCCTTCCATATGCCGGCCGAGAGCAGTGCATCTCGAGGCCACAGGGGAGAAGCATGACTTGCAAGCCCCGATGGCACAACGCCTCAGATCAGGTGATGTTGTTTGCATGGACATAGCATCCCCGTCGGATGAGGACCTGCAGGAGGAGGCTTGTGCCAGCGATGGCTTTGGTCTTATAAATGGATCCGAACTCGCTGGCCAGGCGTTTGACTCTGCAGAGGTGAGCGAGCTGCGGCACACCTCACAGGCGCACGATATCACGCATGCGCGCCAGGCTAACCCTGTGCATAAACTACCTTGCACTCAACGCAAAACCCTAAACCGCACCAGGCCAGTGCGATGCAAACATGGACTGCAGTCTCCTGGGCGCCAACAGCGCAGGAGGCGGACGGGGGCCGCAAATGTCTGACTACTTCTGTGCAAGTCTGTGCAGCTGTCTCGTGCTGCAAAATTCCATCGCCAGTGGGCGTTGTCGCTGCCAGCAGTGCCTTTCCTTTCCAGTTTGCAGGTTTACAAGAAAGTGAGGGATCCACCAGCTGCTTTGAAGCAGATCCACGCTTGTGGCAATGCGAGGCGGCACCGCGGTGGCGCAGACCGCCGGACAGGCCCTACAGCAGCTTCTGAGCTTTGATCGCTTCCGAGCTCCTCGGAGCTCTCGCGATCGTTTTTTGGCTGACTAACTCTCCGGAATCAGCTTGGCATGCCGGATTTGGGCAGAAGAAGTTGCACAGACGCACCGGCAACTGAAGAAGGACCTCGAACGGCTCAAAGAATCGGTAAGAGGAAGAAGAAGCAGGATGCCAGCTCTTGTCGTGGCAACCTTAATGTAGGGTACTTATAACCCTACTTATCATGAACCTCCACTTTCCAGGAAGGCTCAAAGATTTGCTACCTAAACCATGCTAAACCCTAAACCCTAAACGCTAAACCAGAAACCCGAAACCCTAAACCCTAAACCCTAAACCCTACACCCTACACCCTATAACCCTAACCTCCAAACCCTACACCCTAAACCCGAAGCCCTAGACCTGAAGCATGAATCCATTGCGCCAGGCAGCGCAAAGTGCCGCTGTTGGGTGAAGAGCGACCATGGAGGTTCGAATCTCAGCCACAAGCTTCACAAGATCTCACGTTGTTGTTACTACCCTACACCCTAAACCCTAAACCCTATCCCTAAACCCTAAACCCTAAACCCTAAACCCGAAACCCGAAACCCTAAACCCTAAACCCTAAACCCTAAACCCTAAACCCTAAACCCTCTGTTGTGCCAGGAATTGGCTGCCCGGGCCTTATGGAGTGTTAGTACCCTCAGATTGCTCACCCCTGGATCTTTGAGTTATTCTGTCAAATCATCGAGGTCGCGTGCAGCTGCAGATACGTAGAACGCTTTTTGCCACAACGCAGTTCACTGCGCATGAACGCAGGCCAGTGTGAGGCAACAAGAACCCTAAACCCTAAACCCTAACCCCCAAACCCCTAAACCCCTGAACCCTGAAGCCCGTTGGGGCCACCTTGGGATCTTTCTAGCAGCGTGCGACTGCACAGAGTGGTGTGGTTGGCCGGCATGTTTTCCACGGCGATGCCCAAGCCAATGCTTGTAGATACCTGCTCAGCATATCTCGCAGCGATCCATAGTGACACTGCGAGATTTTCCTTACCCATCGTTTCTACCCAGGACTCCAGTCAGGGGGTTCATATGATTTTATTCCCCATAGTGCCACATGTACAGGGCTGGCAAGTTCAGCAGGTGGCTCCAGTTATTTTCAGACAGCGTTTCGCCTTGAGCGCTTAGCGCCTGTTTCAGCTTTCAACGTGAAGGTCTTGACCGACGGAGTTCGTTGGCTTTTGGGGGGACCTCGGATGGAGATGGCAACTATTGCCAAGACCAGCTTGTCCCCTGATGCCAGGCTCCGGTGTGAAGGTTCAGGGGAGCGGGATGTTTTGGGCTTAGAAGGTTTTGGGGGTATACATGAAGTATATAGTTTCATGCTATAAATGCATGTTATATATATACATATATATATATATGTATATATATATATATATATATAATTTTTACCTGTATTTGGAAAGTTCGCTTGGAGCCGAGTCAAGACCGCGACGACAACTCGCCTTAGGTGAGGGCCGGATCGCATGGACACATGTCTCACTCCTTTTGCCCACGCTTTTCTTCTGATGTTTCGCTTAGCAAAAACGCCCTGTCCTGTGGTGAACTCTCAAGCTAGAGCACACAAAAACAGCCCTAGTGCACTTTTTACACAAGCGCAGGAGCTTTTTAGAAGAGAAGCCGGCAAGTTTCTTAACATTTTGCGTACGAAGCTCAACTGAGCAGCTCCAAGAATGTGTATCGTGGGCTTGCCACGGGCCATTCCAGGCGAGATTTTCTGGGAGCTTTTTGCTTTCGTAGGTAGGCGATGCTTGGCACTCTGTGATACGAAGATCTACGAAGTACGGCCATCATGGCCCATCATGTATCAGAGGTCTCCATAGTGAGTGGCTTCCGCGAAGGAGTGCTGAAACACATCATCTCCATGAGAATCACGCACATGCAAGTTCCAAAAGAGGCGAGTCATACAGGCTTGGCTTACTGTTGGTTAGTAGGGAATGAGGGAATGAGGTACCCTATATACTCCCTTAAAGGAGAGAGAGAGAGAGAGAGAGAGATAGATAGATAGATAGATAGAGAGAGATTTTTATATATATATATATATATATATATAGGGGGATATAGGTGCCAAAGGCGTCTCGAATTCTGAGAAATCCGGAATTGCGGCTTGCAGCCATGCTCTGCCATAAACCTGTCGTTTCTCAGGACTGGGGTTCTGAGCTGTTCTTAGGACCGTTAGGGCTGAGAATGGTCTGATGTTTCATGGGGCTTTGGGCCCAAGTGCTGGAGGATTCTCTTCGCAATTGTAGGCTCAAGGAAATGCACTTTGGCTGGCTGGCCAGGGCAGACTCAGCCTGCGGCTCAATGAATCAGCTTGGAATTTTCTCTATGCAGCTGGAGGGTTTACGTGAAGCCTTGGTGCCGAGGAGGATGTTTTCACAGCAAGTCCAAACAGCAGCCGGGTTCGACGCAAGCAAAGGAGGTGCCTGGTCGTTGCCTGCTGGAGTGCTGCTGAGTTACCGTGGGTGCCATCAGTTGCCTACCACCCGGCTCGGCGGTGCAGGTAAATATGTGGGCACCAATCTGTACGCCACAGGCGGAGAAGCTTCCCGTGTTGTTGCTGAAGGGGGTCTGCAAGCTGGGCAGGCGACATGTTCAGTGGTGTCATTGACGTGTCTGGAAAAGCCGCCGGACGAGGACGTCTCTTCTTTGCGTCTTGTGTCGGGGGGGGGGGGGGAGGGGGCATGCGGCAGGGGGTTTCCGCGCAGGAATCCTCTACTATTTCGGGCACCGCTCCCAGAGTCTGACTGACTGGTGCTTACGTGGGAGTTGCGAGGAGCCCTCTGATTCCTGTTTGTACATGTGAAGCATTGTGAAGCCATGGAGCCATGCACTCGCATAAGCAAGAGTAAGGAGTGAGGCGGGCTGTGACAGAGCCTTCGCCCTTAGCAATGTAAAGGTCTGGCGAATGTGACGTCGCAACCTTCGATGCCGCCCTGAACCAGACGGGGGAGGGGGCCAGCACCTAAGAGATCTCAAACGCAGGCCGAGCTGGGAGCACCGCATCCGGCAGAATACTTCGCCAAGGTACGATGGACGAAAGACAGAGACATAGCTTACAGGCTGGCTTGGGGAGGGTTCACAAGGTGGGGCTGTCGAAGCTGACCCCTCTGCGGAACCAGCATTCCCGTTTTGCTTAAGGGAGCCTTCAGCGATTGAACCCTACATCCCCAAGACCATCCAGTCCATGCTTAATGATCTTAATCGATTAGACAGGCCTAACGCAATGTCTACACCCTTAAGGCTCAGGGGTTTAGGATTCACGTACTGCCTCAAAGAGAACTCCCTGGACCAGAGATCCTAAACCCTAACCCCTGAACCCTACCTGCGGATCTTCCCAGGCTTTTCAACGGCCAGCCGGAAGGAGGGACTTTGGACTTGGACGAGGCGCTGGAAATCGCTGGCCTCCAGGTGGGTTTGAGGGTTTTTTTCGGGTTTAGGGTTAGGGTAAAGTGGCTCCTTGTAGTTGGGTGGTTGGGCTTGAAGGTACGGTTGAAGGGCTTCTCGGGGCTTCCCTAAAGAGATCATGGAGGGACTTGACTGTTCCTCAAGTCATGAGAGACTTGTGCTTATTCAGCACAAGGTTTTAGAGTTATTCTTCCCTTTCGGGGTTTAGAGCTCCCACTTTGCTTTGCATCACTCTGGCCGCGACTGCCTACCCAAGTTCAAGATGTGCCAGCAGGAAACACCCGCTGTGCGGTCGGCAGACTCAATCCCTATAATTTCAGGGTCCCGCTCTGAGCTGTTCTGAGCCGAGGGTAAGGGCAATTGCGGGGGGTGAAGCGAAACGCATCTCGGAAAGGTTTGATCCGGCGCGCTACAAGCAGACCAAAGTGCGAGACCCAGTTGAAAAGCTTCAAGGCAAGCACCCAGCAGCTACCCCGAAACCTTACACACACTCTCCATGTACTTGCGCTCCATGCTGTGAGGCATGGTTCGCCTACCGCAAGCTTTCCGGCTTGACCATGGAGCAACCAGCGGGGCCGAGCCCGTGCGCCGCAATATAACGCTGTAGGAGTCGAGGGCAGTTTGCCAGTAGACTGCATTCGTCTCACAGCGAGGTACCTTCCTGCTTGGAGATAGCCGCTGCGTGAGACCGGAGGTAGGAATTCAGTCTTCCGGCTTCCTCAGAGCATTGAGGTGAGGCCTGAGCTGCCGCGGTGCAGCGCAAGAACCATCATGATATTCTGAAACCCAGTAAAGCTGTAATGCCAGCACAACTATAATGGTGATACTAGGACTGTGAAGGAGGAATGGCTGATAGGGGTTTCAAAGAGTAGGGGTACCTATTTTGGGGATCCTATCAGCAGGACTGTCATATTTTCGAGTGCATAAGGGGTACCACTATTCTAGGAAGTACCCATGTCCAGGTGGCTCAATAGGCTTCTATGCACCCGTACCTAAGTGAATGAGCACATGTTGATGATTGTTAGATGGGATCTATCGGCTTCTTTAGTTTGGTTGCGCTACAGCCAGACAAAAGACATGTGCATCCAACATGCGCTCTGTCGGCTTATCTGAACTGGCAAGCTGCTATGGGAGTTGCTGTACAACTCAAGCAGGTACCATGGTACAAAGGGGCACCCCAAAGGATGTTATACACGTTTGCGCATGTGTGTGTGTGTCTACATATATACGCTCATACAGATGCTGATACAGAGAGAGATCTGGGAGGGGTCATTTTCTACATTGCTTGGAGACCCGGGAGTAGCACAAGGTACGGCACTACAGAAAAGCGCCCCAGAAGTTGCTTCCGCCTCGGATACTCAAACAAACGACTATCTGCCATGGCCCTTAGCGTGGTGCGTCCGCGCCGGCCGAAAACCTACCGCAGCACTCCGCTAGGTTGCTTCCGCGAACGGCTGCCTTTGGATGGGCACTGCATGCAGGACATCTTGCTGCAAGCCTTCTACCCTGCTGAGGCTGATGCCGCACCAATGCGGGCGGAGGTGGAGCCCTTGATCCGTGACGAAATTTTGAAGGCGTTTTCGGCATACAAAGGCATCCCCCTCCTGGCGCTCCGAAGCTTGATTGGCGGGAGCAAGCTACCGGACAGAGCTCGACCTCCTGCAAGTCCGGAGGGGGGCGGGAAGTGGCCAATTGTTGTGTTCTGCTCGGGGCTTTGGGGCTCTTGTGAGATGTACACTCAGTTCTGCCGAGATGTGGCTTCGCTGGGCATGATCGTCCTGGCGATGGAGCATGCAGACGGGAGTAGCATCCTTGCTACCTCTTCTAGTGGGGAGAAAATCCACTACAAGGAGCCCCCCAAAAACATCACGCGGGAGGAGTTGGTGGAGTTCCGTGCTCCACAGTTGGAGTTTCGACTGAAGGAGCTCATGGCTACGGTGCAAGCTATCCAGGCCCTGTCGCGGTCCAGTCCGACAGGCCTGCCTGGGCCCAGCTTGTTGGCACGCGTGCTGCGCAGCGGTGATGCCGAAGACCTGACGTTGATGGGTCACTCATTCGGAGCTAGTGCTGGCCTGAACTATTTCAAGACATTGTCCGATAAAGGTCTTCCATGCCCATTTCGCTGTGCGGTGCTGCTCGACTTTTGGCAAGAGCCGCTCCCAGCGTCAGTTCTGGACTTTTCTGTACAAGTGGACGTAGGGCTTGTCGTGTCAGGTGTCTGGGTGAAAAATCCAATTTGGATCAGCGGTTGCGAGAAGGTGGCTGACAACGCCCTGCAACATTGTGTCGCCATGGTCCATGTGCGGGGCACATCGCACGAGTGGGTCACCGAAACACAGTTGCTACTGCCATGTTGGGTCATGCGCAGAACAGGCCTGATGGGAAAGGGCCATCACTATCGTTGTGCTGAGAGCACAATCCGTGCCGTAGAGTACATCCTCGAAGCATCACGGGACTCAGCTTCCCGCAGGGTACTCACTGAAAACCTGGGGCGAATGGACCAGAAGATTGTCCAAGACTTGACTCCTGACGTTTGGAGTTTCTAGCAACTCTGATGGCCGTGAACTTCTTGCCAGTACGAAGAGTGATGCGACCAGGCGACCAGCACTAGCAACGCCTTTCCTGCTCATCGGGCACTTACGAGCTGTGAGCACGAGTTGTTCCCACCACTCTCTTGTTCTGCCGCGGCCACAGCGCAGACATGGCCCTGCGCTGCGGACCGTTCTGACTTGTTCAGCAAAGCCCGAGCTGCATACCTTGTGATGTGCTCCGCAAAAACTTCAACAATGTAGCTTCCTTCCTGGCCCTGAGAGTCCTGCATGGAGCTGCACTACTGGGATTTGTTTGACTTCTTGAATATTCGCTTCGCTTGAGCTGCATCCCGCAGTTCTACTTGGCATCAAGCGGTTGTTGCTAGTATGATCGGATTGCCCTTCTTGTCTTGGGCTGCGGGAGCGGCACTGCTGCTGCAGAAGAGGCCCGACGTAGCCGCTATATGCCGCTATCGGCTATCGCGTTGGCCGGCTAGCCTCCAGGCTAGACATCCGGAAACCGCCGGAAGCCTGCCGAGCTGTTTGCTTCAAGTCACTGGGGCGCCTGAAGCTTAGCAGTGCGGTGTCGAGGGAGCGACATGGAGCGACGGTGTGTGGACCAACAGACGCTAAGGCTTGAGCAAGTTCTTGGTAAGCCGACACAACCCCCAAACCCAAAACTCAACATTCACAGCTCGTCCCCCGATGAGTTACGTACGAGCACTCTTTCTCAGCCTGCAGCTGGAGGTTAGCGACCGAGAAGGTGTAGCCACCTCAGCCTGCTTTTCCCTCCCTGCGGGTCTAATTCTGGCAGCATGCAGAAGCAGCTCGGCCTGCTGCAGTAATGTAGCTCGTACAGAGAGGCGTTGAAAAGCATGCAAGGCTTTTGGAATTGTCTCTGCCGATTGCTGTCCTTCCCCAGGCCTGTATCGTCCGATGCGATGGGGCACACATGCAAGCTATTGCAAACTGAAGGCGGGACTGCGATTTCGGATGTTTAGGGTTGACTTGCTCAAAGATAATTGTAAACGCTTTCGCGCGCCGCCTCGGCAGCCGGGCCGGTCCCAGGACAGGAAAGGAGGAAAGAGGGTTTCGCAAAAAAAGGGGAGGAAGGGCAGCGGGGTTTAAAGGGGGGGGAGGGGGGGGTGGGGGGGAGGGGGGCAGGGGGGAGGGGGGAGGGGGGGAGGGGGAGGAGGAGGGGGGGAGGGGGGGGGGGTGGGGGTGGGGGGGGTTTCACTTCATTGTAGGAGCCACCCCACGGCATCGGTTTGCAGCTCCTCCAAGCGATTGGCGGGGGGGTCCCACAGGGCGGGGGGGGGGGGGGGGGGGGTCGCGTCACAAAATTTTGCAAGGGGGAAGGGTTGGGTTAGGGGGAAGGAGGCCCGATCCGGGTCTGCTTGTTCCAGACACTTCTCGGCAGGAAGCGGAGGCGAATTCCTGCCCTGAACGACACTGTGAGTTCGAGGATTTTGTGCGTCGACCGCGGTCTCCCCTCCGTGTTCCGTCCTTGTCTTGGAGGTCTGTGCGTCTGTGTTGGTCGCCTGGAGGCTGGACTGCTGCAAGCCGACGCAAGCCTGCCGAGCTCTCTGTGTTTCAGGCGACGGGGCCGGGTTGTTGCTGGGCTCATGGGTTTCTTCACTTATGCGTTTCTGAATGTTTGGGTTTTGGGGAAGCTGTATCAGGTCATTAAATCACTGCCAGGGAGCCGCCTGAAGCTCAGCTGTCCACTGTCGAGGGTGCACTGGCATGTGGACAGACCGGTTGCCACAGGCGTCGTAGTAGACTTGCAACAGACTGTGCCGGCTGAGCAAGCTGTTACCAAGCCAACATGCAGCAAACTCCACACCCCAAACCATCCAAAACCTCACATTCCCGGGTCATCCCGCTTACGAAGACGTAACGTGAGATGGGTTACATAGCGCTACTCTCCCAGCCTGCAGCTGCAGGTAAGCGCGGATCAAGCTGGCGCAGCCAGCTCAGTCGGCTTATCCCTCCCTGTGGGTCTAACTCTGGCAGCATGCGGGCAGAAACGGGTCGGGCAGCGGCAGCAATGTAGCTCGTACAGTGGGATGTTGGAAAACATGCCAGGGGTTTATCTTGTATCGTCTCTGCCGGTTGCCTCTGGCTTTCCTTACGCAGGCCTGCATCCTGTCCGATGTTATGAACATGTATGAACCAAACACACATCGCTGAAGGCGGGACTGCCATTCTGGATCTTGCGGGGGGTTTGACCGGTTGACTCCTCGTCTGGAGTTCTGTTCGTCTGCGTTGGTCGCCTGGAGGCTGGACTGCAGGAAGCCGCTGCAAGTCTGCCGAGCTCTCAGACGGGGCCGGGTTGTTGTTGGGCTCATGGGTTTTGTTGCTTTGCACTTCTGCATCTGTTGGGATTCGGGAAGCTGTATCAGGTCATTCAATCATTGCCAGTGAGCCGCCTGAAACTCAGCAGCGCAGTGTCGCGGGTGAACGAACTAGAATGTGGACAAGCAGGTTTTCAAAGGCGTCTTGGTCGATTTGCTGATTGTCCGCTGATTTGAACCATGAGTAAGAGAAGCCCTAAACGCGACTTACGCTCCCAGGTCATTCTTTCGACGAAGACGTAAAGTGAGACGGCTAAACACTACTTTCCCGGCCTGCCGCTAGTTAGTCGTCCCTCCTTGCAAGCCCAGTTCTGGCAGCATGCGAGCAGAAGCCTGTCGTTGAAGACTGTGAGTTCTGGATTTTGTACGTCGACCGCTGTCTCCCCTCCGTGTTCCGTCCTTGTCTTGGAGGTCTGTGCGTCTGTGTTGGTCGCGTGGAGGCTGGACTGCTGCAAGCCGACGCAAGCCTGCCGAGCTCTCTGTGTTTCAGGCGACGGGGCCGGGTTGTTGCTGGGCTCATGGGTTTCTTCACTTATGCGTTTCTGAATGTTTGGGTTTTGGGGAAGCTGTATCAGGTCATTAAATCATTGCCAGGGAGCCGCCTGAAGCTCAGCAGCGCAGTGTCGAGGGTGCACTGGCATGTGGACAGACCGGTTGCCAAAGGCGTCGTAGTAGACTTGTCATAGACGGTGATAGCCAGCTGAGCAAGTTCACCAAGCCAGCATGCAGCAAACTTCACAGTCCCAGATCATCCCATGTTACGAAGACGTAAGGTGGGATGGGTTACGTAGCATTACTTTCCCAACACGCGGCTGCAGGTAAGCGTGGATCGAGAAGGTGTAGCCAGCTCAGCCCGCTTGTCGCTGACAGCGTGTCTAATTCTGGCAGCATGCGAGCAGAAACGGCAGCTGCAGCAATGTAGCTTGAACAGAACATGCATAAGCTTTGTGTAGCATTGTCTCGGCTTTGCCCTGGCTGATCTTCCCCAGGCCTGCATCCTCTCCGATGCGCTAAAGCACACGTGTGGGTGCTGAAGGCGGGACCGTGATTCTGGAGTTTTGGCGATGACCAGTTGACTTGCTCCAAAGGGTTTTCGCATCGTTGTGGCTCTGAGTTCTTTGTAGCCCTGTGCGTCTGCGTTGGTCGCCTGGAGGCTGGATTGCCAGAAACCTCGGCAAGAAGTTTGCCGAGCTCTTTGTGCTTCAGGCAGGGTTGTTGCTGGGTTTATGGGTTTCGCCGTCTTGCGTTTCTGAATGTTTGGGATTGGGGAAGCTGTGTCAGGTTATTCAATGATTGCCAGGAAGCCGCCTGAAGCTCAGCAGTCCAGTGTCGAGATGCACTGGCATGTGGACAGACTGTTTGTCCAGGCATCTTGGTTGACTTGAACCTTGAGCTACGTTCCCAGGTGATCCCCTCTACGAAGACGTAGAGTGAGATGGCTCGGCACGACTTTTCCAGCTTACAGCTGCAGGTTAGCGCGGGGCAGCATGCGAGCAGAAGCGTGTCGTTGAAGAAGATGCCGGGCTTTAGCATGGTCTCTGCTTTCCTTCGCCAGGCTTGCGTCCTTTTCCGGTCCCAAAGCGTTGATCCACATATCAAAACTGAAGGCGGGACGGCGATCTGGATCTTTTGCGGAGTGAGATGACTTGCTCAAAAGGTTTCGCATCCTTGTGGCTCTGAGTTCTTTTTAGGTTTCCCATCGTTCCCGCCCCACGCGACACTGCGAGCATCTGCGAGTTCTGGATGTTGTGCGTCGAGCGCTGTCTTGCCTCCGCGTTCCGTCCTTGTCTGGGAGTTCTGGATTTTGTACGTCGACCGCTGTCTCGCCTCCGTGTTCCATCCTTGTCTTGGAGTTCTGTACGTCTGTGTTGGTCGCCTGGAGGCTGGAATGCCGCAAGCCGCCGCAAGCCTGCCGAGCTCTCTGTGTTTCAGGCAGACGGGGCCGGGTTGTTGCTGGGCTGATGGGTTTCTTCACTTCTGCATTTCTGAATGTTTGGGTTTTGGGGAAGCTGTCTCAGGTCATTGAATCATTGCCAGGGAGCCGCCTGAAGCTCAGCTGTCCACTGTCGAGGGTGCACTGGCATGTGGACAGACCGGTTGCCAAATGCGTGGTAAAGGCGTAGTCGTAGTAGACTTGCCACAGACGGTGATAGCCCGCTTAGCAAGTTCTTACCAAGCCAACATGCAGCAAACTTCACAGTCCCAAATCATCCCATGTGCGAAGACGTAAGGTGGGATGGGTTACGTAGCATTACTTTCCCAACATGCGGCTGCAGGTAAGCGTGGATCGAGAAGGTGTAGCCAGCTCAGCCCGCTTGTCCCTGACAGCGTGTCTAATTCTGGCAGCATGCGAGCAGAAACGGCAGCTGCAGCAATGTAGCTTGAACAGAACATGCATAAGCTTTGTGTAGCATTGTCTCGGCTTTGCTCTGGCTGATCTTCCCCAGGCCTGCATCCTCTCCGATGCACTAAAGCACACGTGTGGGTGCTGAAGGCGGGACCGTGATTCTGGAGTTTTGGCGATGACCAGTTGACTTGCTCCAAAGGGTTTTCGCATCGTTGTGGCTCTGAGTTCTTCGTAGCCCTGTGCGTCTGCGTTGGTCGCCTGGAGGCTGGATTGCCAGAAACCTGCGCAAGAAGTTTGCCGAGCTCTTTGTGCTTCAGGCCGGGTTGTTGCTGGGTTTATGGGTTTCGCCGTCTTGCGTTTCTGAACGTTTGGGTTTGGGGAAGCTGTGTCAGGTTATTCAATGATTGCCAGGAAGCCGCCTGAAGCTCAGCAGTCCAGTGTCGAGATGCACTGGCATGTGGACAGACTGTTTGTCCAGGCATCTTGGTTGACTTGAACCTTGAGCTACGTTCCCAGGTGATCCCCTCTACGAAGACGTAGAGTGAGATGGCTCGGCACGACTTTTCCAGCTTACAGCTGCAGGTTAGCGCGGGGCAGCATGCGAGCAGAAGCGTGTCGTTGAAGAAGATGCCGGGCTTTAGCATGGTCTCTGCTTTCCTTCGCCAGGCTTGCGTCCTTTTCCGGTGCCAAAGCGTTGATCCACATATCAAAACTGAAGGCGGGACGGCGATCTGGATCTTTTGCGGAGTGAGATGACTTGCTCAAAAGGTTTCGCATCCTTGTGGCTCTGAGTTCTTTTTAGGTTTCCCATCGTTCCCGCCCCACGCGACACTGCGAGCATCTGCGAGTTCTGGATGTTGTGCGTCGAGCGCTGTCTTGCCTCCGCGTTCCGTCCTTGTCTGGGAGTTCTGGATTTTGTACGTCGACCGCTGTCTCGCCTCCGTGTTCCATCCTTGTCTTGGAGTTCTGTGCGTCTGTGTTGGTCGCCTGGAGGCTGGAATGCCGCAAGCCGCCGCAAGCCTGCCGAGCTCTCTGTGTTTCAGGCAGACGGGGCCGGGTTGTTGCTGGGCTGATGGGTTTCTTCACTTCTGCATTTCTGAATGTTTGGGTTTTGGGGAAGCTGTCTCAGGTCATTAAATCATTGCCAGGGAGCCGCCTGAAGCTCAGCAGCGCAGTGTCCAGGGTGCACTGGCATGTGGACAGACCAGTTGCCAAAGGCGTCGTAGTAGACTTGTCATAGACGGTGAGAGCCAGCTGAGCAAGTTCACCAAGCCAGCATGCAGCAAACGTTACATTCCCAGATCATCCCATGTTGCGAAGACATAAGGTGGGATGGGTTACGTAGCATTACTTTCCCAACATGCGACTGCAGGTAAGCGTGGATCGAGAAGGTGTAGCCAGCTCAGCCAGCTTGTCGCTGACAGCGTGTCTAATTCTAGCAGCACGCGAGCAGAAACGGCAGCTGCAGCAATGTAGCCTGAACAGAACATGCATAAGCTTTGTGTAGCATTGTCTCGGCTGGTTTGCTCTGGCTGATCTTCCCCAGGCCTGCATCCTCTCCGATGCACTAAAGCACACGTGTGGGTGCTGAAGGCGGGACCGTGATTCTGCAAATTTGGCGATGACCAGTTGACTTGCTCCAAAGGGTTTTCGCATCGTTGTGGCTCTGAGTTCTTTTTTAGGTTTCCCATCATTCCCGCCCACACGACACTGTGTTCTGGATTTGGTCCTGTCTCTGTCTCGCCTCTGCATTCCCTCCTTGTCTGGGGTTCTGTGCGTCTGTGTCGGTCGCCTGGAGGCTGGATTGCCAGAAACCTCCGCAGGAAGGTTCCCGAGCTCTTTGTGCTTCAGGCAGATTTGTCCGATGTGGCCGGGTTGCTGCTGGGCTAGGTTTTGCACTTTGTGCTTCCGGGAAGCTGTATGAGGCCATTTCATTGATTCACTGCCAGAGAGCCGCCTGCAGCTCAGCAGCACAGTGTCGAGGGATCACTGAGGTTGCCAAAGGCGTCGTAGTAGAGGTGATGCAGTGACCCCCTGACCCGAACCTTGAGCATACTCTTGGCAAGGCTGTGTGCAACAACCTCAAACCTGATCCAACCTTCCAAGGTCATCCCATCTCCACAGTCGTAAAGTGAGGTGGCTCAGCAATCCCGGAGGTGAGGGCGGGTGCTTTGGGTGTTGATCGGTTGACTTGCTCATGCCGCCTCACATTTCTTTTTTGGCCTCTGTTGTTTCATGGGTCTTGTCAGGGCTTAAGGCTATCGCCCGAGTTTCCTGAGCCTGCCTACAGAAAGCTCCTGGCTCATACAGGCCTGTACGTAGCTCCATAGGGTTTCGCACCAGACAGTACTGTGAACTGTGAGTTTTAGGCCGCTGTCTCTTCCATGTTCCGTCCTCTTTTCTGGGATTCTATACGTCTGTGTTGGTCGCCTGAGGCTGGACTGCTGGAAGCTGCCGGAAGTCTGCTGCTTCAGGCCGACGGGATGGTGTGGTCGATGGGCTCAGTTGTTTCCTCACTTCTGAATGTTTTGGGTTTCGGCAAGAAATATCAGGTCATTAAATCGCTGTCAAGGAGCTTGCTGAAGAACAGTACATCAGTGTCGAGGGGAGCACTAGAGCCACTAGAGTGTGGACCGTGGTAGACTTGCCGCAGGTGGTCCTTGACCTAAGCCGTGAGAGTAAAATCTAGGAATCTAGGCCTTGCCCACACACTCTCCTCCACGAAGATGTAACTGTAGAGTGACTTGCCCAGCCTGCAGCCGCAGGTGAGTGCGGACCGAAAAGATGTTGCCAGCTCAGCCCGCTTGTTCCTCCCAGCATTCCTAACTTATGCTACGTGACCCGCCTCGGCCACAAGCGGCGTGGAGCAAGCATGCGTGCTTGGGGAGTCGAGGTATAGGAGGTCCATTCACTACGGAAGGTCCACGGAGGGCAAGGGACCACACGAAGTCCGAGCGGCTGCCTCCTCCAAAGGCTTACCAATCGTTCTCGCCCCACATTGTCCGTGGAGCTGCCCCTATAAAGTTACTCGGCGCCTTACTCCAAATTTGGAGCGAGCGAGATGTAATTTAAACTAGTTACTGCAGCAACTGCATAGTGCGGATATGTTTTCACGAGGGCGTGCTGGATCAGATCCGGGAGATGGCACCGGGTGATATTGGACCATTTTCCTCAATTACATCTTGATTTCGAAAGGAAGCCCAAAAAACCTGAGGCCTAAGCCCGAAGCCCCATAGAAGCAAAGCGCACCGGACCCCCAGGCCGCGCAAGACGACGGGGATGGCAATCGGAGGCTCAGCCGAGGTTGCGCAGGTCATTCCGTGCCTATCAGAACAGCAAGAAACCCGCTCAGCAGCGCATCCTTTTGCTGATTGTTCCTTCGCCTTGCTCTTGTAGATTCAGCTTGGCAGCGCCACGTCAGGCTTTTACAGAGCTTACAGTAAACTCCAGAAAGTTGGAACATGGTGTAAGGATGATTAGAGCTGGGATTCCCTTTAGTATACCTTTTGGGGTATGGGGATAAAGATGTTCCAACTTTCTGGAGTCTACTGTAGTTGTCTGCAAGATGATGAACTGTCGCACTCGTCTCTTCGCACACGGCAAGAAGTTTTGATGGCAATTGTACCTGCTCCCAGCAGCATCTTGGCCGACCATGCTGCGCAAAGACCACAAAGGGGCTCGGGTTATGCACGAGACACCTGTCTGCCTTTTTGCTGATCAGGGTCAGCCAGTTCTGCGCTCTCACGCTCTGCACCGCTGGTGTCAAGCGTTTACGGTCCTGGGCGTCTTTTCTGTGAGATGTGGGCCTGGCCTCCAGCTGTATCTCAGGCTGGTCCTTTCAACCTTCGGGCTGGAGGGGCCGCCCGGTCTACAGGCCATCCGCACCCCAGTCAATCCCTCACACACACGTACCACGGAAGGAATTTTGGGAACAGCGCACGCTCTGCGTTGCTGGCGTCGTCACGCATTTTCTGAACGCGGCTGCTTTGGTGTAAGGTGCAGACTCAGCCTCCAGATGAGTCTGGTTGCCACTGCTCCCACCTTGTCCTCAGAACAAGGAAAAAGTTTTGGCAACTGCAACTGCTCCCCGCAGCAGTGTCTTGTCCGCGGAGGAAGCGAAGGCGTTTGGGGAATGCAAGACACACCAGTCTGCCCTTTTGCCAGGCACTTCTTGTTTTTCCGTTCTGAGGCTCTGTGTTGCTGGCGTCGTCAGGTGTCTTCGGATCTCAGTTGTTACTGTGTAAGATTCAGACCTGCCGTCCTCCAGATGTGTGCGGCATCCACCCCTGCCACTTTGACCGCAAAGCAAGGACGAAGTCTTGGTAGAAACACCTGGTCCCTGCAGCAGTGTCTTGCCCGACCGTGCCGGGCACGCGACGGAAGCGAAGGTGTTCGGGGTATGCAAGACACACCAGTCTGCCCTTTTACTAGTCGGTTCTTGGCCGTTGCTGGTGTCGTCAGGTGTCTTCGGAACTCAGCCGTTACTGTGTAAGATTCAGACCTGCCGTCCTCCAGATGTGTGCGGCATCCACCCCTGCCACTTTGACCGCAAGGCAAGGACGAAGTCTTGGTAACAACACCTGTTCCCTGCGGCACTGTCTTGCCCGACCGTGCCGGGCACGTGAAGGAAGCGAAGGAGTTCGGGGTATGCAAGACACGCCAGTCTGCCCTTTTACTAGTCGGTTCTTGGCCTTGCGTTCTGAGGCTCTGCGTTGCTGGCGTCGTCACGCATTTTCTGAACGCGGCTGCTTTGGTGTAAGGTGCAGACTCAGCCTCCAGATGAGTCTGGTTGCCACTGCTCCCACCTTGTCCTCAGAACAAGGAAAAAGTTTTGGCAACTGCAACTGCTCCCCGCAGCAGTGTCTTGTCCGCGGAGGAAGCGAAGGCGTTTGGGGAATGCAAGACACACCAGTCTGCCCTTTTCCAGGCACTTCTTGTTTTTCCGTTCTGAGGCTCTGTGTTGCTGGCGTCGTCAGGTGTCTTCGGAACTCAGCCGTTGCTGTGTAAGATTCAGACCTGCCGTCCTCCAGATGTGTGCGGCATCCACCCCTGCCACTTTGACCGCAAAGCAAGGACGAAGTCTTGGTAACAACACCTGTTCCCTGCGGCACTGTCTTGCCCGACCGTGCCGGGCACGCGCAGGAAGCGAAGGAGTTCGGGGTATGCAAGACACGCCAGTCTGGCCTTGCGTTCTGAGGCTCTGCGTTGCTGGTGTCGTCAGGTGTCCTCGAAACTCAGCCGTTACTGTGTAAGATTCAGACCTGCCGTCCTCCAGATGTGTGCGGCATCCACCCCTGCCACTTTGACCGCAAAGCAAGGACGAAGTCTTGGTAACAACACCTGTTCCCTGCGGCACTGTCTTGCCCGACCGTGCCGGGCACGCGCAGGAAGCGAAGGAGTTCGGGGTATGCAAGACACGCCAGTCTGCCCTTTTACTAGTCGGTTCTTGGCCTTGCGTTCTGAGGCTCTGCGTTGCTGGTGTCGTCAGGTGTCCTCGAAACTCAGCCGTTACTGTGTAAGATTCAGACCTGCCGTCCTCCAGATGTGTGCGGCATCCACCCCTGCCTCTTTGACCGCAAAGCAAGGACGAAGTCTTGGTAACAACACCTGTTCCCTGCAGCAGTGTCTTGCCCGACCGTGCCGGGCACGCGACGGAAGCGAAGGTGTTCGGGGTCTGCAAGACACGCCAGTCTGCCCTTTTACTAGTCGGTTCTTGGCCTTGCGTTCTGAGGCTCTGCGTTGCTGGCGTCGTCAGGTCTCTTCGGATCTCAGTTGTTACTGTGTAAGATTCAGACCTGCCGTCCTCCAGATGTGTGCGGCATCCACCTCTGCCCCTCTGACTTCAGGGCAAGGACGAAGTCTTGGTAGAAACACCTGGTCCCTGCAGAAGGTTCATGGGAAGTTATGGTGCGCACATGAAGGCAGCGAAGTTTCTCGGGTTACGCAAGACACGCCATTCTGCCCTTTACCCAGTCAGTTCTTGGCCCTGCGTTCTCACCCTCGAGGTTGCTGGCTCGTCACGCATTTTTGGAACTCGGCTGTTTTGGTGTAAGATTCAGACCTGCAGGGGCCCTTGGCCTCCAGATGAATCGGGCTGCCCGTGCTGCCGCCCTGTCCTCAGACCAAAGAAAAGGTCTTGGTAACTGTGCCGTTTCCCTGCAGTCGGTTCTTGGCAAATTGTGCAGCACGCATGATGGTGGCGAAGCCTGTCGGGTTATGCACGATACACCGCTTTACGCGAGCAGTCCTGGGCCATGTGGTCTCAGGCGTCGCAGTGTTGTTTCAAAGCTGCAGTCGCAGAAGGTCTTGCAACCAGAATCGGAGCATCTCCTTCCCTTCCGAGTCACATGCAGATGCATTCGCACACAAGTGTTCGCCACGATTGGTTGAAACATCCGAGTTTGGAAGGAAGTAGTGTGAACATTCCTACGTCTACGCCACAAGGGCGCTCATTCCAGAGCCATGAGCTTGCTTCCGGTGGCGTAGACGCCAGCTTGGCCAGCTGGTGGCCTCTTTGCACGCCAGGAGTTGCTGCATTTTGCGCTGCAGCAAGTTGCCTTCCCCTGGAGCGAGCCAGTGCCAGCGCATGCGCCTTGGCAGTGGGAGGTTCCTCACTGCTTGGGACTACCTGGGCGTCCACATGCCACATGTGTCACTTTTTGCAGGCCTCTGTTGTGCGAACTTCGCAGCGCGAGATGGGTGTCACAGCAGACGCTGACAGGGTCTGACCGACCTAAGCTGTGAAGCCTGGACTACCAAGGGTATGTGCCGCCAACACCTTGTGGCTAGAATCACGCCACCAGCCCGACAGTTCCAGCCTGCTGCAGCGAAACATGCTGGCGTGTGAACCCGGCCCTGGCTCTGGTGAGCCCCCAGCCGCAGCCCTAGCCAGCTGCCAACTCCTTAGTGCGCTGCCCAGACTGTGTAGATACTTAGTAGCTCGCACCACGATCACGATCTTGCTGCGCCTCAAGCTCTGAAAGGCGGCTGCCACTGCAGCTATGGTTCCAAGATTCCTGTCGGGCCCTTCGCCTCATATACACGCTCATGCTGATGAATCTGCCTCGACCTAGTGCGGGACTCTGCTGCAGCACGGCAGTAGCGCATAGTTGGGCAGCAGTGGCAGGCAGTGCATGACATGGAAAGGCAATGTTTGTCTAGATGCAGCTGTGTTGGACCGCATCAGGCAAGCTGGTGATTCCTAGCACTGGCTGAATGCAGCAGCACAAATCAGTCATTGGCGTCGCGACCGTGCCGTGCTTGATGTAATGAAGCGCTTCGTTGATCTGTTGCCTACTGCCTGACTCATCACCTCCGTTGGCTCCGGTGTTGCCCAGCCACAGCAGCTGTGGTTCCAAGATTCCTCTGGGGCCTGACGATGAATCTACCTCGGTCTGGAGCGGGAGTCTGCTTCAGAAGGGTAGCAGCACACGGTTGGGCAGCAGTGGCAGGCCGTACATGACACGGAAGTGCAACATGTGTCTCCATGCAATTCTGTTTCATCGCATTAGACGAGCTGGTGACTCCTAGCACGGGCTGCATGCAGCACAGATCGGATTCCTCACTGGCATCGCGACCGTGCAGTGCTTCGTGTAATGAAGCGTTTCGCTGATTTGCTACCTGTTGCATGACTCATCACCTCTGTTTGCCTAGGCGTTGCCAAGCCACTGCAGCTATGGTTCCAAGATTCCTGTCGGGCCCTTCGCCTCATATACACGCTCATGCTGATGAATCTGCCTCGACCTAGTGCGGGACTCTGCTGCAGCACGGCAGTAGCGCGTAGTTGGGCAGCAGTGGCAGGCAGTGCATGACATGGAAAGGCAATGTTTGTCTAGATGCAGCTGTGTTGGACCGCATCAGGCAAGCTGGTGATTCCTAGCACTGGCTGAATGCAGCAGCACAAATCAGTCACTGGCGTCGCGACCGTGCCGTGCTTGATGTAATGAAGCGCTTCGTTGATTTGTTGCCTACTGCCTGACTCATCACCTCCGTTGGCTCCGGTGTTGCCCAGCCACAGCAGCTGTGGTTCCAAGATTCCTCTGGGGCCTGACGATGAATCTACCTCGGTCTGGAGCGGGAGTCTGCTTCAGAAGGGTAGCAGCACACGGTTGGGCAGCAGTGGCAGGCCGTACATGACACGGAAGTGCAACATGTGTCTCCATGCAATTCTGTTTCATCACATTAGACGAGCTGGTGACTCCTAGCACGGGCTGCATGCAGCACAGATCGGATTCCTCACTGGCATCGCGACCGTGCAGTGCTTCGTGTAATGAAGCGTTTCGCTGATTTGCTACCTGTTGCATGACTCATCACCTCTGTTTGCCTAGGCGTTGCCAAGCCACTGCAGCTATGGTTCCAAGATTCCTGTCGGGCCCTTCGCCTCATA
Source organism: Symbiodinium natans (assembly GCA_905221605.1). Lineage (NCBI taxonomy): Eukaryota > Dinophyceae > Suessiales > Symbiodiniaceae > Symbiodinium > Symbiodinium natans. The sequence continues at coordinate 141,458 of CAJNDS010000021.1, forward strand.
TACACGCTCATGCTGATGAATCTGCCTCGACCTAGTGCAGGACTCTGCTGCAGCACGGCAGTAGGGCATAGTTGGGCAGCAGTGGCAGGCAGTGCATGACATGGAAAGGCAATGTTTGTCTAGATGCAGCTGTGTTGGACCGCATCAGGCAAGCTGGTGATTCCTAGCACTGGCTGAATGCAGCAGCACAAATCAGTCACTGGCGTCGCGACCGTGCCGTGCTTGAGGTAATGAAGCGCTTCGTTGATTTGTTGCCTGCTGCCTGACTCATCACCTCCGTTGGCTCCGGTGTTGCCCAGCCACAGCAGCTGTGGTTCCAAGATTCCTCTGGGGCCTGACGATGAATCTACCTCGGTCTGGAGCGGGAGTCTGCTTCAGAAGGGTAGCAGCACACGGTTGGGCAGCAGTGGCAGGCCGTACATGACACGGAAGTGCAACATGTGTCTCCATGCAATTCTGTTTCATCGCATTAGACGAGCTGGTGACTCCTAGCACGGGCTGCATGCAGCACAGATCGGATTCCTCACTGGCATCGCGACCGTGCAGTGCTTCGTGTAATGAAGCGTTTCGCTGATTTGCTACCTGTTGCATGACTCATCACCTCTGTTTGCCTAGGCGTTGCCAAGCCACTGCAGCTATGGTTCCAAGATTCCTGTCGGGCCCTTCGCCTCATATACACGCTCATGCTGATGAATCTGCCTCGACCTAGTGCGGGACTCTGCTGCAGCACGGCAGTAGGGCATAGTTGGGCAGCAGTGGCAGGCAGTGCATGACATGGAAAGGCAATGTTTGTCTAGATGCAGCTGTGTTGGACCGCATCAGGCAAGCTGGTGATTCCTAGCACTGGCTGAATGCAGCAGACTCCGCTTTATACCAGGCCACGACCCCGCCTTCCGCATTTGAGGCCGCCCAGATGCGAGGCTGCGGGAACGCAAAACATTACAAAGGACTATCGAGGACTAGCGGGGTGTTTGGTGGGTGGTGGGACGAGGGCGCAATGACAGAATGATGCCCAACGGTGGCGCATCCCCCACTTTTGTAAATGGAGGAAGGCAGGGTCTCGGGTACTGACGTGCCAATATCCATCTCCATTTATGGGTTTGGCTGGTTGGTCTTAAGACTCAGGTTAAATGGCTAGCAGGACCCTTGATGAATGGAAATCCAATTTCTTTCTTGGACTGTGCATCCTGACGTTGGCCAAGTTTCCTGGCCATGTGCGACGTGGGAGTGGCGGAGTTTAGTAGCTCTGACAGCCCCGAGGGACATCAGGCATTGCCAGCTCCATTTTCCACCCCCCCTAGTCCTAACATATCCTAACATGTTGGGGATCGACAGGCAATCGTCCAAGCCATCCAAACCGTTCCAGAGAACTCGCTGCCGTTCCTCTACACACCACGCGCCTGCGACCTTCTAATTCCGAATCTGAAAGTGCCTGGAGCTAGCAGGCAAGAAGGCAGTGCCATGCTTTGTACAGCAAAGCTCTTTGTTGGCCTCTTGCCGTATTGCCTACTGCCCTCGAGGTTTCCATCTCATGGCCTGACTCACCTCTAGGGGCCTCAAGCCATGCGCTGCAGCATCCGCAGAAATGCCTGCAGTGGGACCAGGATTCCAGTCTGCTGTCGTGCACCGAATACGCAGTTTTCTGCCGCTTCCGCAGTTGTCTGGGGACGTCAGCCGCGGTCTGCAAATAATGCTGAAAGCAATGCGAAATGCGTCAGCAATTGCCAAGTACCCTTTCGGGCGTGTTGTTTGCGACCAGTCCCGCGAGAGACTGGTACTCGCCCCCCATGAACACTGCTCCAAACGGGTGCCCAAATTTGGATGCAGGTGCACGCGCGCGACACGCTCAAGTCTAAAGTGCCACAGTACGGAAAGTTGGTTTTTTGACATGCCAGTCTTTGCCCTTTGAATCTTTGCTCAACTCAACTCTCCGTGACTCACCCACCGCCAGTCCCATCGCGCTCTGCGCCTTTTGAATTTTAAGATTGGTCAAGGCTTGACCTGACCTGAAGCGCAGAGCCACTGGGGTGGCGTGAACGGCCTTCTCAAAGCAGGTGTCTTCATTGGCCCGCCTCTCCATTATGTTAAGCTTACTAGGAGGCCAGCGATGCCGGCTGCTTGTATCTGGCAGTCTGTGCAGTGTCTGCATCTCATTGGTGTCTCGACACGCTGCCAAGGGGCTTTCAAGCTGCAGACGAGGGAGACGACGTTGAAAGCATGCCAGGAATGCTACGACACACCCTCATGTCACACCTCTCCGGAAGGCATCATCTTCGTGTGTTTGAGCACGCCAGGCTTTCACGCCGCCTCTCTCGGAAGGCATCATCTTCCTGAGTTTAGCCGCTTCGCATTCTGCCACAATGTTTGTTGCTCTTGTCCACATGGCCACGTGCTGCCCTCAGGGCCTCGGCATTAAGGTTTTGCCTTCACACAAGAAGTCAGGCATTCACAAGAAGGAAAGGGTTGCCTGTCCCACAAGAAGTGAGACATGTGCACGTGCCGGTGAGCAGCTCGCCTGGCCTCACATGATGAATATGACATCTGAGGACTTTCTGTCAGTGTCGTCTGCGAAAGCAGATCGCAGACTGCAGACGTTAATGCTTCCGCTTCCGCAGGCACGCGACATTTGCATTGCCTGCTTCGGCCACAGCATGCGTGGAAAACAGGAATGGCGCATCATCGGCCGCTGTTCGGTGTGAAGATTCCCCAGCACCACGGCACATGGTTTTTACTTTCATGTCCTTTCTGTCAGTGTCGTCTGCGAAAGCAGATCGCAGACTGCAGACGTTAATGCTTCCGCAGGCACGCGACATTTGCATTGCCTGCTTCGGCCACAGCATGCGTGGAAAACAGGAATGGCGCATCATCGGCCGCTGTTCGGTGTGAAGATTCCCCAGCACCACGGCACATGGGCTTTATTTGCATGTCAGCGACTGTTGCGCATGCCATGCTGCAACCGTTTCGCATCAACTGCACTCAGCGTAGTCAGACAGTAGCAGGAGTGGAGCACGCTTACAACTGGGTCATGCGCTGTCGTACCTGGATTGGGTGTATGATCCACAGTACATGCTTGAGATCCAATGGAGATGGTAGTTGAAATGACAGGGCCCAGCGAGAGTAACGCCATGACAGGTTTAGACACCTTAGCCTTTCGAAGCAAAGTGTGTGGTGAAGTCACAGTGTCACAGGTCGACCAAGGAGAGTCGCAGCCAATAGAACCCTCTGTGCCTATGAAATTGCTGATGTCGCCTCCGTTCAAAATACTGGGCCCAAGCGCAGGATGGCCCTCATGGGGTTTTACGAACATAGGGGACCCCCAATAGAGATCCCCAAAGAGTAGGAATCCACAAGGGCCCCAATAAGGTACCCCCCCCAATGTGGGAAACGCCCCCCACCTCTTGAAGATTGGGCATGTCCAGCATCTGCCAAAGTTTCCGTCTTTCTCAGACTTTTCGAGACCTGAGACAGAAAGTCGTTTAGTTGTAAACTCTTGGATCCTCTTGAATGTAACGAAGCTTCATTCCAAAGAGCTGCCCTTCTGGTCTGTTTGCTCCAATATTTGCTCGAACATGAGTTTCCATGTTTGCTTTTCGCATGCTTGGCACATGGCCAAAGTATCCCTGAAGTACCCCCCCAGAGAATCCTGCACAGAAATCTGCATAGTGCGCCAGGAGTGCACAGCACCGCAACCCGCAGAGTACCGCTGAAGTGCCCAATTGATCCCTACAGTTCCCGTCTTGGTCTCGGGTGTGGATGATCGAAGTAAACAATTTTGATTGCCAGATGTGTGGTCATGGAATCAAACTCTGATTCAACTGTCTCTGCGTGGGAGTATACATCGGGGAGTTCGTCGCGTTACGCTTCGGGAGCATTTGAATCACGATGCATTTAATTTGGGGCTAGTATCGGGTTGGGAAATTTATTGTCTCGGCGGTCATGATTTTATTGTGCCGGCACGCCTGCGCTCAGGGGTTGGCTGTGGTGATGACGGTGGATGCTTCTGGGTACGCTGGTGTTAGTCAAACTGCCTACTCACCACGAAGTAACTGTCAGATAGTTACAAAGGGCCCATTTTGCAGGCCGGCGGAGTGCAGGGTGGTGGCGCATCAGATTGCCGCCGCTTCTCTGCATGCACCTTTGGCTACGAGCTCCTGCGGAGATCGAGATCTTCGGCATGGTCTTAGAACGTTGACGACCCTGTTTGTGCCGCCTAGTCATACGCATGGTCAGTTCTCAAAATGATGGTCCTTGTTGGGTTCATTAGATATTAGGGGCCAATGGAGGTCTCGTTGTTGCAAAGTGTGCCTAGCGCAGCTCGCCAAAATAGACAGGGCCCTCGCGATGCTCGGTGAATTGGTCACGAGATTTTGCAGTCTCAGTGCTCTGTTGGCCCCCGACAGACCGATCCACCTGAATCGCTCAAGCTTCGTTTGGCCCAGAGCAAGTGTTGACATGGCCCAGGCATCAGCTCTGCTCATTCCTTCCCAGGCAGTTTTAAGACACTGGCCAATGCCGCAACATCTGGTAACCGCAGGTTGAATCCGGAGCCTTGCCTCAACCCTAAACCCCGTAACCCTACGTCCGAGGCCTCGCACAAATTTCAATTAGCCGGTGCATGAGCCATGAGTCAGCCAGCTGACGAGGGTGTGGTGGACTTATTTCGTGCCCTGAAAGGCGTATCTGACATCTACTTCTATTGGTCCCATGAGCCGGTTGTGAATCGCGCCGTTGTGCGCCTACGACAAGCCCTGGAACAAGTGGTCGGGCTGGCAATCGTCAATGTCTTGGACGAAATGCAAAGCGGTCTTGCAGACCCACAAGTGCAGCAGGTCGGTGTGAGCTTTCTCAAAGCAGTCGTAGCGGACTCCAAAGGAACCACCAAGGACCTCATCCAACGGGCCGGAGTCGTGCAGGTGTTGGTTCAGAGCATGACCAAACACCCTTGCACAGAGAACCTCCTGACAGAGGCTTTGGCCGTACTGGATGAGCTTCATGGGCTCGCAGCACTGCTACAAGCCCTCGAGCATTTGCGACCCAGCGTGCCCGGGACGAGGGCAGCTTTGCAAACGCTGCGGCTCACGGCCCGCAAGCGCTGGCATGAGGTGGAGCGCTGCCCGGCGGTGCCCCTGACCCGTGTCATAATTGATGCGCTCCGCGCGCATCCAACAGAAATACAGCTGTTGATTCTCGGGATCCAGCTGCTGGGAGATTTGGCCGGTGACCTTCCAGAAGTCCGTGTGGCTTTCTTCCAGGTTAATGGCTGGGACTGGCTTCTGCAAGTGCTTGAGTCACAACCCTCAAAGGATAGCTGGCAGGATCTGGAGCTTCAACAAGAGGGTGTTCGTCTAATTGCTCAGCTCTGTAAGGGAGGCGCGTCCGGCGATATCCATAGCCGTCGTGTAGGGGCCATCTTGGAGCAAGTCTTGCAGCGGTCCCAGAATGACGGGCGTGTCCTGTACTGGGGACTCTGGGCTGTACAGCAGCTCCATGGCATCGGATCCTTGCTCGGAACTCTCCGGGGCAACTGGAATGCCGATGTGGTGAAGCAGACGCTGCGGTCTTTGAGCGGCGTGGCATGGGGCCAAGGAGAGGGGGCAGACTCGGAGGCAGAGAATGCCACGCACGTTCTTCAGAGCGTCATCGAGACCATGCGAAACTTCGCGGCCGACGCAGAGGTCCTCCGAGAGTCATCGTTCGTGCTCGCCCGCACGGCAGTCTTTGCTGCGCAGCACGAGGTGCCTTTGGGAATGGCATCATGGGAGCCCATGCGAATCTCTTTTTTTGGGGCTCTTGAGGATTGAGGTGCTCCTTTACCGTACGGTTGCTAGCGGGCTACCATCAACTAAGAAATCTGTGATAGAGGTTTGGGATGAAGACCACCTTTGAATTGGCGTGGGAATGGGGAAGCGTGTGAGGTTTGCTTCGGCATGAGCCTGCTACCGGGCTGGACTAGATTGCTACGTAGACCAGGCCGTGCTACTTGTACGTTCACTGGACATTACGAGCCCACATTGCAGAACGGTACAATGCAAAGCTTTTCCACGGGGTTGGGATCACCCGCGAGCTGCTACCCCTAAGATGACAATGTGAGCGTGCCAGCAAATACTAGAATTCATTGTTCTCACCATGGTAGTGTAGTCTCCGTTCCTGAGCCGTCTAACAGCAGCACGGTCCATGCTGGATCAATCTGCCCTCATCCTCACCCCCTGCCACAGGGCATTGCGCCGCTTCGAGAGGCTGCCACTTTAAGGGAAGCAAGGAGTGCAGTTAGGGCTTCAGTGCTTTTGGCTTTGTAGGGTTTTACTTGGAAGCGTTTGGGGTGTAGACCAGGGAATGTCCGCCTGAGTGCTAAAGTTATCACAGAGCATGCTGCGCAATGGGGAGAGCATCGTCAAGACGAGGGAATATATTCCCGGCATCATGCATAGATGTATTGCGTTGCGAAGCTGTATCTTGTCCTACATGCTCCAGACAGCAAGCAGCCGATCAGCGCTTTGCCACATGTTCATGCAACAGCGCGTGATCGGCCCGCTTTCAGGCGGCTCTTATTGCTGCCTCGGTATTGGTCGAGCTGCTCCAAGCAAAAGTCCTGCGCTCGGGCATGTGCTCGACATTCGGGTCGAGTTTGCCTCTGGTGCGTTGCGCTGGCAGAAGTCACGAATGTACCCCCTTTGCGCTTGATGTGGGGAGTGGACCCCAAACCCTAAATCCTTAACCCTTAACCCTAAACCCTACACGTCTTTAGAAGGTGTCCCCTGGACCATGGGTCCAGGACAACCAAACCCTAAACTAAACCCTAAATAAACCCGAAACGCTAAAACCCTAACCCCTAAACGCCAAAACCCTAAACCCTGAACGCCCAGAGAGGCTGGTGACAGCGGCCTCCTTCGACAAGTCCTGGAGGCCTTTTGGGGGTTTAGGGTTTAGGGTTTAGGGTTTAGGGTTCAGGGTTCCGGGTTCAGGGTTTAAGGATATCCGAAGTGATTTCGGCGGTTTTTTATCTTGGGTGACTGCTTTCGAGGCTCGTTATGAATCAGGATGCCTTTCCTGTATAGTGATCCAGCATCCCTCATACAGTGCGCCTCCCCCAAAAACAGGGAGCTTGATTGCCATCTTGGATTTCTTACCCTAAACCCTAAACCCTAAACCCTAAGCCAAAAAACCCTAAACCCTAGACCCTAGACCCTAAACCCTAAACCCGCAACCCTGACCCTAAACCCTAAACCCTAAACCCTAAGCCCTAAGCCCTAAACCCTAAACTGGAATTTCTTACAGACTTCTTAAATAGCCCGGTACCAGGCCATCGCAGAGTTCTTGGAGTCGACTCAGGGGTCCGGCTCCAAGATACGACGCTTCATGCACTCTGGCAAGCTGATAAGGGTTTAGGGTTTAGGGTTTAGGGTTTTTGGGGTTTTAGTGTTTTAGGGTTTTAGGGATTTATAGGGGTGTTTTAGGGTTTTTAGGGCTTTTTTAGGGGTTTAGGGTTTTAGGTTTTCAGGGTTTTGGGGTGTTAGGGTTTTAGGGTTTTATAGGGTTTTGGGTTTTTTAGGGGTTTTAGGGGTTTTAGGGGTTTTAGGGTTTTAGGGGTTTTAGGGTTTTAGGGTTTTAGGGTTTTAGGGTTTTAGGGTTTTAGGGTTTAGGGTTCAGGGTTTTTCGGGTCAAGGCTTCCGGGTTTTTCGGGGGTTTGGGGCGTCCTTCAGGCTCCAGTCCATGGTGCGGGCAAGGTGCGCTTTGACCCAGCTTGACTTGGCGATCCAGGATCTGTGCATCCCGAGCTGAGTATGGGCATGGCTGTCCAGGATCTGTGAGGGCCTTTCTTCCGCAACTGGCTCCGGCGCTGGAGCAAGTTTGCTGTCAAAGGCCCTGCTGCCTCTTGGCCGAGAAACGAAGCCGCAGAGCGCGTCGCCCGCTGGCAGGTCAGTGTTGACCACGAGTCCAACACCTCTCTCCAGGTGCTCTGGAATGACAGTTGAAGTTGGGAGTGCCCTGTAGCTGTTGAAGCGCATTCTCGAAGAGTTGCATCTGGCTTACCCGAATTTTGTGTGGGAGATTGTTCTTGGAGACTTGGCAGGCAGCCTGGTTGAGAGTTTAGGGTGAGGGACGAGTGGAGACTCAGTGGCAGATGGGTGTCCGATGGCATCCCACTGAGGGATTGGTGATGTGGGTGGCCGGCCTCTCACACGGCGTAGCAGCCATCGTTCGGGGCCTAAGTTCAGACACCTGAAAGAAGTTCCATGTTTCTGAGGCTGCGTTCTTGCTCGGTCATCAGGACCCCAAACCCCAAAGTTCCTGTTCCGGTAGCAGCTCAGGTGACCGAGATGCGCAACAATCAAAAATCCTTCTCCGTCGCGGCCTCGGGCAGCGGTAGCAGAACTCCCGAAGCACGTGGGAGAGATGCTGAGGTGCAAGTTGCTGCCCTCAGAGCCCTTTTCAATATTTACTCTCAAATCGACGCAGAGGCGGGCAGGGCAGAGTGCTGAGGGACTAGGCAGCAGGAGCGGCGCTCGAGAGACTTAGTTTGAGGATGCCAATATGGTTACCAGAGCCGCCTGCATCCAAGCGGCCCGGCACCCGCCGTTTGGGATCCTGTGTCGTTTCGGTACTGTCCATTCTCATGCTACAGCAGAATTCAGATCCTAACCGCCATGACCGCGTTCCCCGAGAATGTGGCACTGAGCTCGGGCGGTGCTCACTTTAGCAGATCCATGCATGGCTCGGGTGCTCGCGGTTGCTTGTGCTGATTGGAGCCTTGTCCGACCTCCGCCTGCGCCCACCGTGCAAAGAAGCTCAGATCGTGTGGTGCGCGTCCTGCAGCGCCTTGAGTGCGGCGGCGCAGCCAGGAACTTAGGGTTTAGGGTTTAGGGTTTAGGGTTTAGGGTTTAGAGGGTTCATGATGCTCATGTACTCTGGCCTTGTGAGTGTCCAAGTCCCGAGGCATGGTGTCGATGCCATCGTGACTGAGGACATGGGCCATATTTCGCACGAGGGCCCTGGTTTGAGCCACAAGCCCTCATTATCCTCTGCTGTATACCATAAACCCTACCCCCTAAACCCTAAACCCTAAACCCTAAAACCTAAACCCTAAACCCTGGTCCCCTCGTGAGATCTTTTAACGCTCAAAGGCTCGCCCACAGGCAGGCACGCTAGGCCACGAGCTGCCAGTTCCGTTTCTGTTATGTAGTCGGTTCCCAAGTAGTTGCTTCGGAACTTTCTGCAAGGATGCATGCATAAACCCTAAACCCCAAACCCCAAATCCTAAACCCCAAACCCCAAACCCCAAAACCGCAGCTAACAAGAGTCTAGTGATTGGACATGTCCTGGGTCTTCTTTGGTTGAGGAGCACCTCTTCAACTGCCTGCAGGCTGCAACAAAGGCTCGGGTTTGAGGTTTAGGGTTTAGGGTTGCCCAGATTCTTGGTACAGGTCGGCTCACCTTTCGAAGATAGGAACCCCTTTCTCTCTGTATTTCAGAAACATTCCATGGTAACCTCGGTTTTAACCGGTACTATGTTAGATTCCGTGCGCAGGCCCTGGCGCTGGCAAAGAACCAGGAGAATGGCTGGAATCAGCAGGCAGGTGGAGGAACTGCAGCTACGACATCTGCAACGGACGACGGTGCCACATTCGCAGGCCTCCTACTTGCGTGAGGAGGCCGTGAAATTGCTGGCAGCAGCCCTGCACCAAGACATGGCCCTCTAGGGCTCTCAGGTTACACCATGTATCCCCCAACAATCCTCTTTAGGGTTTAGGGTTTAGGGTTTAGGGTTGAGGTTTTAGGGTTTTGGGTTTAGGGTCGTATTGCAACACAAGGGACCAAAAGTTAGAAAACTGCCCATGTACACAATTGAATCCCAGCACCCAGAAATCCAAACCCCCCGAAGATCAAGAGCAATCCAAGGTCTGCTGCGCAGCGCCCAATGTTGGCTGTTGGCTCCGGCAAAATTCGAAAACCATGGAGGCAAACCTTTCAAGCGAGGCTTAGGGCTTAACAGCGCGACGCTGGCGCCCTTCTCCGAAGCCCGAGGCGCAGCTGGGTGAGACGATGGAGACTGCAGTTTCGATCCTTGCAAAGGCTGGTTGCTTGCGCTACGCAATCCCCGGTTTAGGGTTTGGGGTTAGGGTTTAGTGTTTAGGGTTCAGGGTTTAGGGTTTGGGGTTTGGGGTTTAGGGTTTAGGGTGCCAACGACCTTTTTGTTTATTGGTAGTTGGCCAGGACAAGGAGCAGGCCTTCACCGAGGAGGCACGACCATCGCCGGCCTTCGATGGCCACCACAGTGAGAAAACTTGTCACCTGGGAGGCCCTTGTGCACAATCTGCTGGCGCTGGTGTACGTCGTGGGTCCGGAAGCAGCCATTGTAAAATCGCTGCGCCAGTGGGGTGCGTGACCTCAGCTTTCGCTTTGACAGCTACCGCATATTAATATATATATATATATTAATATATATATATATATATATATATTAATATATATATATATATATATTTATATAGAAGCTTGACTAGCTCGGTGCGCGAGGCGAACGGGCAATGGTCGTTGGTGCCTGTTCAGATGTGGCGCACCTTCCCAGTTTGGCCTTTTTCTTTCCCTGCCTTATAATTGAAACGTTTGGATTGCGCACGACAGGTGGCCGAAACCATGCGTCGGCAGCATGCCTCAATTTGCGAGGATACCTGTTGATCCTCTCTCCTGACATAGAGCTGTGGTGCAGATCCTGGGCGCGGTCGATCATCCTTCGTGCCGGGTTTGCAGTTGCCATGTGGAGGCCTTCTGTCCGTTGCCTTGGCTCAGTTGTATCTCCTAAGCCAAGCTTCCCGGGCGAGCGCACAAGCATGGCGCCCAAGAGGCCATGAAGCGTTTTTGCTTCTCCTGCGGTGGTTTGTGCAGATGATGATGAAGTCAATTAAGTCAGAATGTTCATTGTCCTCTTTTCTGGGTTCGAGGGGCTGAGACGCATTAAGCAGACACACTTCTGGGATCAGCAGGTGCTCTTCCTCTCTCTTGCTGCATTCGCACGTATTTGCGAGTCTGATGCTTTCAGGCAGAAGTGCGTGCATGCCTGCACCTGAGCGTGGAACCTTTCCAACCGAACTCGATTTGCGGGAGTTCTTTGTTCTGGAAGCCGATGATCAGAAAACAGTGATAAGTTGTCTTGAGGCTCTGGAAAAGGCTTGTGAAGCTCGAGATGCACTGGGTGCTTTGCTCGGCATGCAGATGCTTAGGCCTAGGCTGCCTTAGGGGTTTAGGGTTTAGGGTTTAGGGTTTAGGGTTAGCCTTATTCCACGCATAGAGGCAGCTTTGCAGCCGGCTTTTTTTATCCAAGGTGAGGTGCCTGGTGGTCGTCCAGAGACCATCCAGAATCCCCGCAAACGATTTCGTCAAAAGGCCTCAGGTCAAGATGTGCAAGCCATGGAGGATGAGCTGGTGAGACGCTTGAAAGATCTTCCAGGAGTGTGTGGCTCAGCTCTCGACACTGAGGCATCTTTGCAGAAGCTGGATGCCTCAGCAGATTCCTTGCTCAGCAGCTCCCTGAAGACTTTGTCGACCTCCGGGCCAATTGAGATGGCTGTGGAGTTAAGACAGCTACCCTTCGCCACAGTGGCATCGAAAATCCTTGAGCAGTGTGACGAGCACTCTGTGCACCTCGCCCCAGCCTTGAGCTTGAAGCTTGCCGCGTGTGCCTTGGCGACGAGTTGCGTCGATGCACCTACCGCCGCGGCAGCAGGGGGCGATGAGTCACTCGTTCAGGTGCTGTCCTCGCCCTCTGTTCGGAGCTCCGTCGCGAAACCAACCCTGGATAAGTCCCTCGCTCATGCCTGGCGTGGACTGCTTGCAGCAGCGCATCATCAATTTGTCATGAGCGGTTTCCTGCCGAGCCCAGCCATGCATCGTATTCTGCCACTTGCAGTGAAGCTGCTTGCAGCGTGCAAGACGGACGCTTCTGTGAATGCTCAAGCTTCGCCACTACTCCTCTCGGCTCTAATCCACAACGCGGAGCTGGCTTCATTCGCCGTTGAGGAGTTGGCGCTTGTGCCGCAGTGGTCCATAACGCAACTTGCCAACTGTGGGAGCGAGGCCTCGAAGCCAAGAGGATCGGAGCTGTCGGTAGGCTCCCTCACTTCACTCACTTCACTCACTTCAACTCTCATCGCGGCAGTGCAAGCGCCCTGCTGCCGGGCTGTTGAAGCTGAGGGAAATGCGACAAGCTTCGCGAGCGCAGCTGCAGAACGCCTTGCAGCATCGGATGCCTTGGCCACCTCGCTTGCTGATGGCATGCTAAGGCAGTCGTTGCTGCGCGTCAAGGAGCGCGAGACAGAGCCTGAGGCGTGGACTTGGCTGGAGCAAACTCTAGTTGAGCTCCTGATGGCATCGTTGTCCCCGTGCTACGCGGGTGCACAGTGCTTGCTGTTGTACTTGGCCAAGGGCCTTTCAAAGGTTGCAGGCGCCTCTCAGCATGCTGAACTAACCTGCGGCCAGCGCGAGTTCGCTGTACGCCTCCTCGGCCAAATCGCAGGCCACGGCTTTCCCAAGACTCCGGAGGGTCACCCAGAAAAGAGCCTCCAGATGCTCCAACAGGTATGCGCAGACAGCCCAAAAGATGCCAGTCTCGATCACGAGCAGTTGTTGTACAAGTTCCTGCTCCGGGAATCCACCAGTGACAAGAGCAAAGCTTGCAGCGCCGCCTTTCTCCTTTGTTCCACGGGATGCCCACCACCATCTCCCAAGAGGCGCAAGGCGAGCAAGGCGAGCAAGGCCAGCAAAGAGGAAGGCTGGAAGATTGAAGCCCTCGGAAAGCTCCAAAGATCCCTAACATTTCGCCCCGCAAAGGGGATGGAAGATCAGGGATCTCTGGCTGCCGCCGAGGAGCTCTACCGGTCACTCCTTGAGTCCGACATCGACGCCTGCGAAGTTCCCAAGACCGTGAAAGCCCAGTTTCCGTACTGGAAGGCACGCTCGGTTGCTCTTTGGGCGCTGCTTGCGCAGCTCAAGAGCAGCCCCCTGGCCCATGTGAGAAGACAGGCTCTGTGCGGACTGGTCGGTGCCTGCGCCTCGACTCCACCTGCTCCGAGGTCAGCGCGTGATGCAGCAGCAGCGTTGGCATTTAATGACGAGTCTGCCTGGATCAGAGCGGCCGCCGTCGATTTTGCCGAGAAGCTCTTCTTGGGGGATGAGTTGGGCAGCAAGGCAATCAAGGAAGCGATCTCCTCGAAGCTCTCGGATCCGGCGCCAGCTGTGAGACGATCAGCCTTCCGTGTGTCGTGCTCCATGCTGAAGTTGCTGAAGCCCGGGATGGATTCCGGGGCCCTGCTCAGCCAATCGAGCGAGCTCATCCGCCTGTGCTGGGACGAGGTCCCTCAGACCCAGGAGATGGTCTTCCAGGCAGTTCAGCAGGCACTGCTGCCACGCTCCTGGCCCAACTCGGCCATAGGCCTTGCAGCTGAGCTCACGAAGCAGCAGGGAGTCGGCTCGAAGGGGCTCCAGCGTCTGCTGTCGGCACATCATGCTGACCTGGCTACAAAGGCAAAAGCGGCAAAAGCCAAAGAAGGGAAGGGCCCGGAGCCAGGCTTCGCCAAGATTGCCCGAGAGAGTTTGGGGGGACTGCAGCGCGCCTTGAAGGGCAAGCATGATGCGGATGCCAATCCCTTGCTTTTCCTGGAGGATCTGGCCCCCTGGACACTGATTCTGGAGCAGGCCGCCTATTTGGAGCCCGTTGCAGTGCACAGCTGTGTGCCGGTCATGATTGGCTGGCTTCGAGATGCTAGCTCGAGCACAGCGCCGCTTCAACTGTTTCTGGCGCGGAGCGCCTGCCGGGTCTTGTGCTTTGGCTACATCTTCAGTAGGCTGTCTTTGAAAAACGGAAAGTAGAGGTCGCTTAAGTGCTGTCAAAGGTGCGATAGCCTGGGGACCTGGGTCGCGGATGAGGGCCCCAGCAAGAAGGACAAGGAGCAGGCTGGCCTCTGAGAAGTTCCAGACAAGCAGCTCCATGCCGCCTATTGCTCGATGCAATCTGTCTTTAGAATCGTGACTCGCCCAGGCGTAGGAGCACATTGCCACGGCCCTGAAAGCAGTGCTGGTCGACAGTGGCAGCAAGGTGACGCGTGCTGCAGCAGAATGCCTTTGCGAGCCTTGGTTGCAGAAGCACGAACACTCCGAACTCTGGAGTAGTTCTGGCTTCTCTCACTTCTCCCCCAAAAAGGTAGAGCCCAAAGAAGACCATAGAACGGAACCGTTAGAGTCTGTCAAATGGTCAACATGTATGTTCAGGCACTGGCGAAGCACGGGCATGCCCTAGCTTCTGGGAAAGTCGCCATGCAGGAGCTGCAGGCCTGCACAAGATAGACCCTGCTTTGACATCGTCACTGACATTTTTTGTTTTTAATGTTTTTTTTTGCGGCTTTGGTCATTGTTCTGGTCGGGGTTCTGGATGTGTTAGAGGGTTTCAGTAAAGTTTGGGCGCTTAGGGTGGCTCCGGTCAGCCATCGGCTTGCCTTTGACTTTTCCTTTGCCCTGCTGTTGCGAGGCCTTGAGCGAGCATTGTGTCCAGCAGCTGGGAATTGCCGTGCAGGCGCAGGTTTAGGATTTAGGGCTTGATTCTCAAATAAGTTGCAAGTTTACGGTTGATTTCTGGGGTTTTCGGCGATGCCACGATGCCCTTGAAGCCGAAAGCCTGTCCTAAAGCCCCGAGATGCGGCCCCCCCTTTATAGGTACCTGTTACCAAGCTAGAAAAGGAACCCTAACGTGGGTGGGCTTAGGGTTTAGGGTGTTATAGGTACTTGTTACCAAGATATAAAGGGAAGGATAATCTTCAGCTGAGTTGTTAGAGCCTAGAGGTGGCAGATGCAGCCGCGATGTCTGGGGCAGCACAAAGGCAGCTGCTGAGGCAAGCCTGGCTGCTTGGGCACAAGAGAGTCCTGCGCAGGATCCATTGCATCAAGTGGAGGAGGCTCTCGGTATATGGCTATGAGTAATGGCCGTATGTATCTTACTATTCATAGCCATATATGAGTATTAAAAAAATCGATAATCAGGCTACAAATATTTCAAAGGTGCCATAAAGAGTTCTTTGGACGAATGCTCAGGTTCGTCAGCAGCGTGCAGGAGTTCGCGACCTGGAGCTCGACGGAGACCTGGCTGAAGAAACAGTGCGGGGGTGGAGGCAGTCCAGCGTCCAGAGCAGGCGAGGTTGGGAAGGGGGGGTTTAGGGCTTAGGGCTTAGGGCTTAGGGCTTAGGGTTTGGGGCTTGGGGTTTGGGGAGGGGGCGGGAAGGGCAGGTGCAGAAGGCGGACCTGTTTTGGCCGACTCAGCATGGAACATCTTTGATGTTCGCATCTGTTCGCTTCAGTCCAGATTGACGTGTTGCACTGAATGTCCTTCTGGCTGAGCTGAGGAACATGCAGCTGGTGATGATATGGAAGGGCAGAAGTACAAGTGGGACATTCATCAAACCAACATGCCTTCTACAACCATCATGCTGCTTGGCAAGCTCTGGCAGAGGGCACCGGCAGCTCTGAAGCCATCCATCCTGCCCTGCTTTGGGCACGTCCTGCGGCGACATTTCTTGCTGCTTCAGTCCAAGCAGAATACAGTGGATGGAATGGACGGACCTTTGCAGATTTTTCGACAGGCTTTGTGTGGTGAGGCAGACCAGAGAACCGCAGCCTGCGATGCACTTGCAGCCATCTTCTCCGCGCTCGAAGCTGCTGCTCAGGAAGCTCCATCGAGTGAAGGAGACTGGGAAGCCGCAGTGGCCAGAGCCACAAAGACACCAGCTGCCAGTGAAGTCGTGCAGCGCTTGTCCACGCTTCAACCCGAGTTCTGCTTGGTTCTTCGAGATTGTGCAACTGACTCAACAGCTACTGCTGCAACCGGCGCCCAATGCGCCCTCCAGGCACTGAGTTCCATGGCCCGCTTGGGAGTGCTCCATCCGGCCTCGTTGGTGCCAGAGCTTCTGGCCATCACCATGTCCCATCCATCGCCGCGCCTGCGCGCTCTTGCTGGCAAGCTGTTCCTCAGAGTTTCCAAGTCCTCTCCACAGGTGCTCATGCCGGTGGGTTCTGCCTTGCGCCAGGCAGCCAGCAACCACAGCACCACAGGTGCAAGTTTCGGAGCCGTGGCGCCACATGGGCAATGGTTCACCGCTGCCTGCCAGGCATACTCTGAAGTCTTTGACTCCAAGAAGACGCGCAGAAGGTTCTTGCGCGTCGTGATTGATGAGCTTGTGGGCCTCACGGGAATTTCGGGAGCTGAACAAGAGACAAAAGAGACAGACTTGTTGCCGGGCCTTTGGAAGTGTGAGCTGCTGATGGGCTTGATCGTACGCTTACCTGTGCAAACTGAGTCAGAGCTGGGAGACGTGCTCCGCACGATCAACAGATGCTTGACTTTGCGAGTGTTGCCGGTTCTGCAAGATGCGCACAGCGCAGAGCACTTCGAGAGAGACCTGGAGTCCCGTCTGGACGATCATGCTGCCTACGATCAGGCGACGCCCTGCTTCTATGCGGGCGCCATGCTCATGAATGCACTGTTCGACTACATGTGTACTGCGGCAGGTGACACTGTCTCTGAGCGGGTTCTGGCCGGAGAAGCCCCAAGGCTGCGCAGGGAGGAATGCCTGGAGGATCGGCCGCTGCCAGTGTCCTTCTTCAAGCGTCAGCCTCCTGAGTTTGTGGGCCTCATCCTGAGTCGGGTGGCAGCCGCATCATCACGTTCCGACCTCTTGGACTTCATGGTACAAGAGATTCCCATGGACTGCAGAGCCTTCTGTGGTGGTCCAACGGGAGAGCGAAAGTCCAGGCGCGTGCCTGCCAAGGCTTCCAAGATGTCAGGACCTGAGCTGAACATCACCTGAAGACTGTCGGTCTTAACCCCTAGGAAAATGGCTGCAGCGGTGATCTGGTCAAATGGCTCTGTTAGCCTCCTGAGTCTCTAAACCCTAAACCCTAAGCCCTAAACCTCAAACCCAAAACCCCTGAGTCTGAGGTGCAGCCTTGTTGGGCTTGGGATGCAGGCCTCAGAGGCTCGGCACTGTGCAATTGAAACCTTTGAAGTCCGTGGTACTGTAGCTCCGGAGCCGAACATGTCGACGGTCTCTTGTTCACCCAATCCGCTGCCCAGCGCTCCATGCTCCACAGGTTTCGCCTCCGGCGACCCTGAATCAAGCGGCTGCCATGGCAGGTGCGTAAATCGAGCTGGCGGCGGTTAATTTGATTATCTTTGGCCGCATGCATCTGCATGCGAAAGCCTTTGAGATCGGGTTGCATGGTCTCTCAGTGGATATGTGAAGGCAACGGAACGAAGCTTCAGAAATCTGCGGTCAGATGCGACAAAAACATCGTAGTACTCATCTTCATCTTTCGACCAATATTTGCCATCTCGGGTACTGCGCTTGAGGCTTCGTGCAGGCAAGGAAAGTACTGGACCGCAGACATCCACGAATTCGATATGTCACAGTGTAGGATGATGGGGGTTTGAGGCAGCCTAAAACAATGCTGCCGGCCATGCTCAAGAGACGAGCATCGGTGAACCAAAGTTGGGGTTTCGGCTGCGACGGACGAGCAGAAAAAAGGCACTCAAAAAGCTGAACAGCAGCGCCCTTGCACATATGGTGTTTCTTGCGATCTGGCGTCTGCACTCAACTGCAAGGAGTTGCGGAGAGGGCATGTCCGAGCAGAGCTGGAGAACGCAGCAAAGGCAAGCACATTCCACGACACGCGCACGTCACCTCATGGGGTTGTGTTCAGACTTTGAGGTTTGGGGGATGATTCGGAGTGTCATCTCGCGCCAGGCACACTCTGCGGACGCGCCCCTGCAATCGCGTCGGGGACTCTGCAAGGTTTGGATATGGAGTAAACCACCAAACTGGGCCAGAACCCAGCCTCAGCCCAGCTTCTTTGGTAGGATTCAGGGTCTAGGGTTTGGGGCTTACGGCTCTTGGCTTTCATTGGATTTCGGTCTTTAGGGCCGGAGCTTTGAGGGTTTGGGGGTTTTCGGTGTTTCTTTGGCTCTGCCAAAACGCTCGTAATTTTCTCTCCGACATCTTCGCGGTCAGCAGTGCGGAAAACAATGGTATAAGTTGTTGACTCCACATCCATTGCTTGCACACGTAGAAGTCTGTTGGTTGGAATCAGAACGAAGACATACCCATCTCTTGGAAATACTCGCCTATGTGCCTCGTTCCCGTTGCGGTATTACTCGGGAATAATCACTCGGTTTCTTTGGGCGGCCTTCTCTGTCTTCGTGCCCCTTACATCTTCAACATAAATGTGTCATCTCATTGGTTTTGGAATTTCAGGCCCATCATGAAACTGATATGTGTATAATCGTGGGGCAATGTAGCGGTTTTGTTTTCTTACTTCATGGATGGGCATCGACATGCTTGCAAAGGAGACCGACAGGACAGAATATCTACAGGCCTTGACAGAATATCTACAGGCCTTGCGGCACGGGCCGGCCTGGCCGTCTGAAAACTGAAACTCGGGTTTGGGTTTAGGGGTTGGAAAAAAGAAGAAGAAACATAAGAAGAAACATAAGAAGAAAAATAAGAAGAAAAAGAAGAAGAAAAGAAACAAGAAGAAAAGGAAGAAGAAGAAGAAGAAGAAGAAGAAGAAGAAGAAGAAGAAGAAGAAGAAGAAGAAGAAGAAGAAGAAGAAGAAGAAGAAGAAGCAGAAGAAGAAGAAGAAGAAGAAGAAGAAGAAGAAGAAGAAGAAGAAGAAGAAGAAGAAGATAAAGAAGAAGAAACAGAAGTAGAAACAGAAGTAGAAGAAAAGAAAGAATAATTGTAAACGCTTGCGCGCGCCGCCTCGGCAGCCGGGCCGGCCCCAGGACAGGAAAGGAGGAAAGAGGGTTTCGCAAAAAAAGGGAGGAAGGGCAGAGCGGGTGGGGGGGGGGGGGGGGGGGGGGGGGGGGGGGGGGGGGGGGGGGGGGTTGGGGGGGGGGTGGGGGGGGTGGGGGTGGGGGGGGGGTGGGGGGGTGGGGGGGGGGGGCACCCCCCCACGGCCTCGGTTTGCAGCTCCTCCAGGAGGGGGGGGGGGGGTCCACAGGGGGGTGGGGGGGGGGGGGGGGGGGGGAGGGGAAGGGTTGGGTTAGGGGGAAGGAGGCCCGATCCGGTCTGCTTGTTCCAGACGCTTCTCGGCAGGAAGCCGAGGCGAATAAATAGAAGAAGAAGAAAAGAAGAGAAAGAATAATGACGAGAAGAAAGGGTAAAGGAAGAAAAAGAAGACATAAAGAAGAAGAAAAAGAAGAAGACGAAAAAACAAAAACAATAATAACAAGAAGAAAAGGTTCAGGAATAAAAAGAAGAATAAGATAAACAAGAATATGAAGAACAGAAGAAGAATAAACATAAGAAGAATAACATAAAGAAGAATGAAAAGAAGAAGAAAGTGTAGACGAAGAATCAGAAGAATAATAAAAGAAAGAAGAATAAAGACACGAAGAATAAACGAAAAGAAAGAAGAATAACAAGAGGAAGAAAAGTAAGAATAAGAAGAAGAAGAAGAAGAAGAAGAAGAGAAAGAAGAGGAAGAAAAATAAGAAGCACAAAGAAGAAGACAAGTAAGAAGAAAACAAATGCACAGGAAGCAGAAGAGAAGAAAGAACAGGAAGCGACAGCCGAGACCCTGAAAATCCTCTGCGTGCGCGCGCGCAACAGCATCAGTGGCATCAGCGTCGGCTTGGGGGTGGGCCCCCCCCCCCCCCCCCCCCCCCCCCCCCCCCCCCCCCCCCCCCCCCCCCCCACCCCCCCCACCCCCCCCCATCCCCCACCCCCTCAACCCCCCCCACACCCCCCCCCCCCCCCCCCCCCCCCCCCCCCCGCACCCCCCCCCGGTTGGCCCCCGCCCGTGAGCATCATGAGCATCAGCGCCTGCGCCTCTTGCACATCCTTGGAGCAGCGCCAACCCACGCGACGTGGGCGCGGTTGGCGCTGCGTGCATACACGGCAGCCACATAACGATGAGTTTTTGAACAGTTTTTCGCGCAACACGCAAAAAACACGGTATTTACCACGTTTTCGGCCCCTCGGACCCCCCCCCAAGCGAGCATCATGAGCATCAGCCCTCATGAGCATGATGCTCACCCGTGGGTGCGTATCGCGGGCGTCGGCTGACCCCCCGAAGCCTCGCACCGTGGAGGCGCGGCAGTGCCCTCGAAAGGAGGTGTGTGTGTGTGTGTGTGTGTGTGTGTGTGTGTGTGTGTGTGTGTGTGTGTGTGTGTGTGTGTGTGTGTGTGTGTGTGTGTGTGTGTGTGTGTCGAAACACGCGAAAAACACGGTATTTACGGTGTTTTCTGGCTTTGTTGAGGCGCCCGGGCCCTCCTGTGGCCCCGGGGGCGGGTCGCTGATGCTCATGATGCTCGCCCCTGTTGGGGGGGGGTACCCCCCCAAAACTTGAGTATAAGGTGTTTTTTCGCATGTTCGCCCAAGATCAAAAAGCATGAGCCCTCCAGGGCGTTTGGCGGCCCTCCAACAGCGCAAAAACACATGGTATTTACGATGTTTTCGGCACTTCCACGCATGCGCGTTTGGGACCCCGCTCGGAACCCTCCCAGAGCCCCCCCCCGGAGCCTCATGCAAGGAGACATGCCATTTTCAGGGTGGGGCAGTGGCTTTAGGCTAGCCGTGCTCCGATTTAATGGCTACCCCACTCCCGCCGACCCCAGAGAAGGGGTTAGGGCATGCGCTGGAGGTCTTGGGGGTGGGGGGGTAGGGTAGGGGGGTAGGGCTAGCATGAAGCAAAGGAATGCAGGTGGGGTGTGGTAGGGGGCAAGAGGGGTCTTCACTGACGCAACCCCCGGCTGGGGTCGGCGGATATGCGTTGCGTGTCCAAGAAGAAACCTGAAGAATTGGGTCAATGCATATCAAAGAGTTGCTGAAGACGTACTGACTCACAATTCAAGAAGTTGAGGTGGATAAGGTGTACGGATAGCGATCTCCGGTAAGTGGAGAGAAGGGATGCTTAGGTTTGGTAGTGATAGTGACTTTCCTTAGCCAATTAGCATGTGTTTGTCGCTTCGGTTGTCAAACGCACTCATTCGCTATCAACCACTACATCTTCATCAAGCCGCTCCTGTGCCGTACGCTATGATACCACGTTTTATGTAACATCTTTCTCGACGCTTTTGTAACAATGCGCATATGCACACACACTTGCACAGTACATCTGTACTTCGCCCCGCCTGAGACTTAATAATTAATAGGTGGCATATATCAGTTCATGCTTGGAAGTTCCAGTAGGGGTCGCTGACACACGTCCTCATGAGGGAATAGTGGAGGCGCGAATGTGGTGGTGGGGGGGGCTTTGATTTTGGGAATGTATCAAAGGGCATGAAACGGAAATTATTTGGAGGCATTGCGTTGCCAGCCCGTGCAGTCGTCACGTTTGTTGTCACGCGCAGGAGAGCGCTTGTTGAGGTCAAACGGTAAAATGTGTTTGCTGTGGTGGTCAGCGGCACCTTTTCTCACATCCCCCCCTCCCCCAGACTCGACGAGTCCGATCTCAGGAGTGGTTGCAAGGAGTACTTGGCGGTTCATGGTACTTGCTAGCCAATTATCACTGTACTTATAACCCACTGATAAGCCCCTTAAGTGCCCCAACATGACCTGGCAGGCGAATGGATCTTCATTTTGTCCTGCACCGAGGTTTGCAGCTCGCCTTGGGCTTCCTCACCTCAGGGCCGAATGACCTGCAAGCTCGCCAGATGTGAAAACGTTTCCGCGTGCCATGAAGACCGTCGCAACTTTGCGTCGCGGCTCTAGAGCCTAGAGGATACTTCTGAACCTCCTGCCAGAAAGTAGATTTTGACTGAGCTGTTGGACCGAGTCTGCTGCCAGAGAGCGAGAGAGAGAGAGAGAGAGACCCACAAAAGAAAGGGAGAGAGAGAGAGAGCGCCATCTGTGCACAGAGCCTTGACCTCACTCAGCAGACAAAACTTATCAAAACAAGCCACTCAGCAAATGCGAGCCACTAGGGCTACTGAAGGCTTGTGTCAACTTGGCTCTTGAAACCCTTGCAAGTCTCCACCTCCAAGCCATACTTCTTTTGTCAGCTGTAAACGCTGTTCCCTCTTCTGCGCGGCGCCACCCTGTGATGTGCAGCCATGGCACTGCCATGGGTGCAGTGAGGCCAGGCTAAGCCGTAAACCCTAAAGCGCTTCCAGCAGTTCCTGTTTCAAGGGCGCACAAATCAGCATCAAGGTCCATGAAGACGCCGAGGACTTCGTGTGGCGGGCTTGCTTCACAAGATATGTCTGCAATACGTCCTAAAACGCTGAAACCCCGCCTACGAACCACCACTGACAAGCTCAACCCTGCCCTCCCTCAAGAAAAGAGCACTGAGTCCTAAAGCCCCGAGGCGGGTGGTGGGATGTCTGGAATACGTGCGAGCCTCAGGAGAATCGTGCAGGCTGCTTGGAACTTTAGGGTGTCGGCGTTGCTCTGAATATTGTGGTTGTTCCAAACTAGGGTCTCGTCTGTGATCCTCTCTGGTAAATTTACATCAAAGGGGTTAAAGACAGGTTGCCTAGCCGGGACTCGAAATGGGAACAATGCCCATTTGAGCTCATTCGTTTCTTTGGCACTTCTTCCCAGCGTCAGTTTTCAGTAAGCGGATCACTGGTACGAATCTTGCTTTGTTCCCTTCCAGCAGATGCGTTTTCTCTACCATGAAATTCCTTTCAGCACTTGATTCAAGCACGTGTTTGTATCTCGCTCTCTCTCATTCTTCGTGATCTTGTCTTTTGGGTAGATGTCCATCTGTTTCGTCTCGATTGGATGGGGGAGTACATGGAGAGAAGTTCACCACCATTGAAACCTACCAAAATCCCTACATGTTAAGATGTTCCCCGTCATACTAACAGTCCAAGAATAAGGCTTAATGAGGGTTATAGTCGGGATACTAGAATCCTGATTAAGAACTGCCAGTACAAGGGGGATGATCCCAACGCCCTAAACCCTAAACCCTAAACCTAGGCCCTAAACCCTAAACCCTAAACCCTAAACCCTAAAGCCTAAACCCATGTCCTCATGTTGGCCTAGGCCACGACAAGTCCGCCCAGCTGTGCGTGCTGCTCTCTGAAACAATTGCCGGAGGCTTACCTTAAATGTGCATACTTACAACAGAAGATGAGGCCGTTGAAGCCCTAAACCCTGAACCCTAAACCCTGAACCCTATACCCTAAACCCTGAACCCTAAACCCTGAATCCTAAACCCTAAACACTAAACCTTGCCCCCCAAACCGAGAACCCCGCGGCTCGTGTCTCCATGCACCGCTCTGAGGTCTTCTCAGAGGGAACTCCGCCTGGTGGTGAAGATGGCGTGGGGCCTGAAACAGAGAGTGCGGAATATTGCTTTATGATGTTTCACTAGGTTATCTGCTCTATTTCTTGTATACAAATTACAATATGTGATTTGCAGCATACATAGAACGGTTCATGTTGTGCTAGTAGATACTGTGAGTTAGCGCTGCGCGACCCGAGAAGAACTCCTAGGGAGGGAGGGAGTGAGTGAGGTGGGGCTCACAGTAGGGGGGCATGCATGGGTCGCGGGGGTGTGCAGTGTAGAGAAACGGGGTGTGAAGAAAGGTCGGGAGGGCTCAATTCTGACGGGAGTGGTGCTCCCCACACTTGAGAATGCACCGGTGGACTGTAGAATGGCTGAGTGTGGCAGGCGTCGTCTTATTGGGTGTGACCATGTCTCTTCAATTTCTAGACGCCTCGACCCAAAACCCCTAGCTCTGGTCGCAGTGTATGAGGCCTAGCATTGCGGGGACTGTTGCTGATGTGTGCTGGTTCTTCATCTTTTCCACGGGGTCTGTGCTTCCAAGGTATGGTCTGCCACTGGTACGTGACCATGCCAGATGAAAAGACTGCCCACCTGCCATCTGATATCTTCTCGGGAGCAAAGCGTCGGGGCCTCCCACACCGCAAACAATGGCTTTTCGCCCACACTCGCTCGTGTCAGGGGGTGTGAAGTCACAGCTGGACTGGTGTGCCTGCCCGGCAAGGATTGTCTCAGGGTTTCGGGTTTAGGGCTAGGGTTTAGGGTTTAGGGCCTTCAGGGTTTAGGAGGGACAAGCACCAGCCCTGATGGCAGGCGTTTTTGGTGGTGGACATCGGTGCTGATGCAGACCTGCGTGGGGAGCTAGGCTGAGCCATTGGGGTTCCAAGCCTCTTTGGCCCTGTGGCCTTCGCATACGGCCGGTTCCATTCTGCTTAAGAATGTTTGAGAGCTTTTGTGGCAGTCAGGTCTTACGATCGCAGATTTGGCTGGCAATCACCTCGGTGCTAGCCTTGTCTGGTTGAAATCTCCAAGGTTCCAGAAAGATGAAGCCTCTCTTTGAAAGTGTGGAGAGTGTTCAGGTGCATACTTTGGCAACCTGAAGCAGCTGGCAAAATCAGATCAGCCGCCCGACTCAAACACATAAGACGTCCGCTTTTGCCCTCAAGTGAGAGTGACGGAGGCTTAGACGTTAAAACCTAAACCCTAAACCCTAAATCATAAACCCTAAACCCGGGGCTACGAGGCTTTAATGAGAGAGCGCTGACCATGGGCCGAGGTTCGACATTCGTCAGCCAGGGCCTCAGGCAGCCATGCCTTGGATGATGATTTGGAGCCGAGTTTGTCCACCTCTAAAAGCTATATCCCCCTTGGGAGTTTTTTTGTCTTTGTTTATATAAGACCCAATAGGACATTAAATGTATTATTTTCATTAAGGTTGTAAGGGGACATGGCAAGGTGTTATTCAATGACATGAACATTATTTGCAGAAAGCCTTGTTAACGTGGGCTGCCTGAACTGAAGACGGGAACAGAGTGAGAAGAGGGGTTGCGCGAGTCGCACTAGCAGCAGTGAGCTGTGAGCATTCACGGAATTTGGCAGGCTTTGTAGCGGCAAGCGGCAAGATGTCACTAAGCGAACATGTCCGTCTGGTTTTTTCAAGTCGTACAAAGTCTTGGAGCTCTTATATCACGACTCCTATAGCACCATCCTCATGCCATATGTTGATGCTGGTTCACGTTGACATTGTCTGCGAAGCTGCTTCACGTCATCTACCTATCTACCTACCTACCATGAAGCTCTGAGGGTGAGTGTGTGGTCATTTCCTCCAAGCATGCACAGAGCACATGATGCGTGGCTGCCCTTGAGAGTTTTCCTCTGAAAGCCCATCTGGATTCGAGACGGAACAATGTCTAGGACCACGGGTTAGACCGCCGTCTTTCTAGTGTCAGAGTAGGTGTCCTGCCCCAAGGTCGCAAGCTCAAACAGTGGACCGGTGGCCAGGAAACCCTAAACCCTAAACCCTCAATCGTTCTGCGGGGCTTCAGGTACACAACTGGTGCACAAACAAGGAGGGGTGGAAGGGACAGAAGTCCACATGGCAACATGCCCGGATCCTTCCTGGCGGCGCGGATATGCTTGGACATGCTTGGACCATATCCTCACATGCAAGCCAGCAACAAGGTGGTGCGACGCTGCGTGCTCATGCCGGGGGTGGCGGGGGGGGGAGAGGGAGGGGAAAACTCAAACCAGTGAGATTGTCGTCAGTTGCAGCAAGCCAGTATGGACAAGGCTAACTTTGCAGAACGTGAAGGGGGACCCGGCCTGAGTGTCTCAGTCTCTTAGCTAGGACCTGTTGGACGAAAAGCCCACTCCGTGGCAACTCTCAGGCAGTGGCCACAATCACAGTTCGTGCAGCTGCACAGATGAGGCACCTCCAGCAATCTAGCCCTAAAACCCTTGACAGCGCATCTTACATCTCGGCATAGCTGGCTGTCGCAGTATAGGCGCAGTATAGGCTTAGCAGTTGCAACATGTTGCAGCAGATTCGACTTGCAAGTTGCAAAAATGGCCCAGAGAAGTGCCAGCTTGTAACACAGCTTGCTCAGAAGCTTCAGGTGGACCAAGGCAAGCGCGACGCAGCGGGAGTGGGGGACTTGGTTCCTCATGGGTTTAGGGTTTAGGGTTTAGGGTCTTCGGCTTGTTGTGATGTCGTGACAGGAAAGCTCCGGATTCTGCTACTTCAGCTTGCGAGCTGCGTGGAGCTACTTTTGTCTCTCACGTTCTGACGGAGAGCAAAGCATGGGTATAGCAATAGGAGTCAAGGGACGAGAATCAAGATCAATGAAGCTTGGCATTTGTGGGCTCAGTATTTTCGACATTCGTGATTAGTGATTAGCCAGTCGTCATGTCAAGTCCTGCCAGGTTCGACGGCTTGTTGTTTCTGATGCGTGCGTCGACGGACGACGTTAACAACCCTATCCAAACAAGTTCGTCAGATTTTTGTCAATAGCTATCTAAATGCTTGAGTGCTTCAGAGGCTGCTTGCCTTTGAGCCTTCCTCGCATGTCGGAGACGGCCGATCTGGCACAAGGCGTGCAAAGCGCGCAGCGCGTGCAAAGGGAGCCTGTTACCTGCGCCTATGGCAGGGCCTCTGTGGTCTTCCCACTGAGCGTATCAGCAGCACCGGCTCTGGCTTTGCTGGAAGCCACCAGTCAACTTCCGGCGTGGCCGGCACAGGTGCAAGGCTACACCACATCACTCACCTCAGAGGCAGGTGCGTGCTCAGTTCGGATGGTCTTGAAGTCCTTGGCGACGGATCTGGAGCAGGGCAACTACGCTGTTGCGCTGCAAGCGGCCGGCTTTCCTGGCTGGATCCCCGGACTGGGTAACACGCGGAAGCTCGACGATGGCCGCATGGGCTTGGAGGTCGTCGTGCTTGGCCGCGCTGACTCCAAGCACGCTGCGGTCACCTACCTAGCAGAGGATACACTGGCTGCCTTCTTACCTCTCTCTGAGGGACTCTCTGAGGCTCGCGTTCGGGTTCTGCAGCCGCGGCTGATGAAGCAGCTGGCTGACTGCCCGGGACAGTGGCTCCGGGACCGGCTCCTGAAGCTCGCGAACTGTGTGGAGGAAGCTTACGGCGCAGCTGACTCAGAGGCTGGAGCTAGCGCCCGACTACGGGAGGAATTGCTGTCGGCTGGCTTGGTCTTTGTGCCGGCGGGGGAGGAGAAGGTTTCCCACGCGGACAAAGGACAGAGGATCAGCGCTGCCGAGTTGGGTTATTGGCAGGAAGAAGCAGACATCGGGCATCGCTGCGCCGGCAGCATGGATGGCTTCTTGGCAGAATTCTTGGCTGCGATGGGTCGTCATGTGACAATTACAGATGTCGTCCGCGTGTGCATGTGTGTGTGTGTGTGCGCGCGATTCTGCGTGACCCTAACGTACCTGTCCTCCGGCATCCTTCTGTGTATGTGCGGCAGATGGTAGCAAATCCATCTCATGAGTCATTGATGTTTCTTTGCACTCAGGCTCCCAGCGAAGGGACGTCCCAGACGACATCATTGCCTCCATGCTCTGAGCAGCGTTCGGGGATTCATCAAGGAGGATTCTGACCTTGTAGGGTTTGGACTATTCGAGTTAGGGGGGTGTACGGGAAGATGCTGAATCCGCTGAGCAGACAGAGCTTTGCAGCGATTTTCCGCGCGGCAACGGCGACGCGCGAAACGGTGTGCCTACAGCGATCCACCAGGGTGATCTAAGGGATACTATAGGTGGCACCCCCCTCAGCCCAAACTAGCCCCTGTATAACCACTGGTATCCTTACAAGAATCTAGTCTTGGCTTGCGGGTGTCTGCTACCGTTCCTGGCAAGTCTGAGAAGGCCACAGGGCAAAGGAAGGGCGAAGGGTTTCCCTAAACGCGAAGCGCTTTTGCAAATCTGAGCAGGAGCAATTGAGGTGGTCTTCAAGCACAAAGCAAGCTTGAGCCCTCTAGAAACCTGTACACCGTACACACAGATGTAATATGGTGAGTTTTCTAAATAACGGTCCCTTTTCGAGCACCCTCAATATCAGGGGACCGCCTTGTAATGGGAAGCCCAAACTCCCTAGTCAAGAGAAGTGACCATAGGAAAACTATATGTTCACTATACCCACACATACAAATATCACTATGCTTACCATTCTCTAGGTCTCCTTAACTCTGCTAGCTCATAAAGATTCTACGGCCGCTGTGGCAGATGATATTCCGATCTCCCAGTATGAAATATTCTAAATATGGTGAATATGGTTATCTTGCAGTGTATGGGGAGTACTTAACATTAAGGGTGTAGGGGTGGTGTAGCATTCGCGGGAAGGGATGAAACCCTCTGAGGCCAGGCTCCTGCGAGTTCATGGCGCCAGCCAAGGATGCTCAGGCGGCTCACATCTGGCAGCGCCTCGGAAGAATCGGCCTCGAGAAACCTTGTTCTCTAAGGAGCGGGGTGGAAGCCCAAGACTTAATTAACCAAGAACCAGCCTACTCTCTATTTGGGGGATGATCTAAATTGTTAGGGTCCTTTTGGTCTCTATTGTAGTTTAAATTCCTATGGCTCAGTTCCATACATGGATCTACCCCCCGCCCCTCCCTGCGAGAACCCTCAACCCCCAAAATTCCTTAACCCCTGTAACCCGCTTCAAACCCCAAAAGTGCAAAACCCTCAGAACCCTACAGTCTCATTTAGGGTTTAGGGTTTAGGGTTTAGGGTTTGGGGTTTAGGGTTTAGGGTTTCTTTCCAACCACCATAGCCGAGGTTCCTTTTTCCGGTCCTAAGCTCAGCACAGCAGAGTCATGGCAGGCATGTGGTCAGATGTGTTACTTATGATGCGGTTTTGAATCCCTGTTTTAATACGGCCCCTTGTGTCTAGGGCACCTCCAAGGAATCATAATTCATGACGGGCCCTGGTGTCTAGGGCACCTCACAGGAATCAGAATTCAGAGAACTGAGCATGCAGGCCAGAAAGCCTTTTGACCATGCAGGCTAGAATGCATACTCACCCTGACAGCCCTGACCACCGAGAACCGCTCGATCCCAACACCAGCTGGAAACGCCAGGAGGGGCAGTTTCATCTGGGTGTTTCCGAAATTAGGGGTCCCTAAATAGACACCCAAATAGGAAGATTCCCGTATAGTAAGGACCCCAAGCAGGTACCCCTAATTTCGGAAACGCCCATGTGCTGTTACAGTTGTGTGCAGTCGCTGTAGTTGCTTTCCTTTGGTCCATCCGCAGTCGAAACAAGCAGGAGAGGTGTGCAAGACTTGCTACGGTAGATCTCGATAACCAAAGACTTCGTGAATCACCAGGACAGAGCTCAAGTCCGATGCTCAGATCTGCTGCATGGGGGTTTGCGAAGATAGGGGACCCCTACAATGGACGCTCAAATAGTAAGATTCCCTTCTAATAAGGACCCCAATGAGGTACCCCTAATTGCGTAACCCCCACATGTGAGCCCCTGAACTTTAAGCCCTATGCGTCTGTACAGGGTGCCCTGGACATGGGTCACGCTCAGGACCATCAAAGAAGAGCCTGAGGCAGAGGCCATGAATTTCCGAGCCTGCTGTGCCAACCTGGATCCGCTACTGCTTTGGTATAGGTCCTGCTGCACAAGCTCGTGTTGCGGCGTTCCGATTGCTTTATATACAAGCGTAAAGAATTAAAAAGAGTCAAAAAACACATATGTAGAAGGATGCGGTAATCGGAGGCAAACACGACAAGTCAGTTCATGTGAAGAGTACATTGCAACCTTCCAGGAACTAGTCTTCGAGCTTGATGTTTTGGACAGGCAGCACCAAGCTGCTTCCACTTCGGAAAGCTTGGCTTTAGTTCATGGCTGATGGAAAATTCCAGGTGATCTTCCATAAGCGAATCCCAGAACACTCCGGGAAAGTTTGTGTAGAAACAACAGGTGTAAAAATGCACCTGTACACGTTGGGCTGCATTGTTGTACACCTGAAGCAATTCGCCCCGAGTGTCAAACCCAAACTCAATTGCAGGCCTCTGCTCCCTCGGCGAAGCAGGCAGGCTCTCTCCTGCCAATTCCTGACCTGACTTGTTTCAGAGCTAAAAAAGCGGTTGAGCCGACCTCCAGGAAGCAGAGGGGTCGGAAGAAGATGGCGAACAAGAGGAGGAGGAGGAAGAGGAGGAGGAGGAAGAAGAATCAGAGGAAGAAGACCAAGAGGCAGATGAGCAGGCCTGCGTGTTGTGACCCAGAACTCCCTAAACATTTGTAAGGCCCTTGGGCAGTTGCACCAAGTCCAGCGGGCTCCAGGAAGGAAGTTCGAAAGCAGAGGCCGGACCCGAAGAAGCAGCAGAGAAGCAGCGACGTGCAACAAAGGAGCTGGAACTAGCCAAGATGGAGGCAGAGAAGGAGCAGGAAGCCAGGGAACAGCAGCAGCGTGACATCGCAGCGCGCCAAGCCCAACTAGCAGAAGCTAGAGAGCGTGAGGCCAGGGAGCAGGAAGCCAAAGAGCGCGAAGCCAAAGAGCGCGAGGCCAAAGAGCGCGAGGCCAGAGAGCGCAAGGAGCGAGAGCAAGCAGAGCAGGCACAGCAGCTGCGGGAAGCTTCTGAGAAGGAAGCTCGTGACCTTCAAGCTCGGGACAAGGCTCCGTCAGAGGAGATAGAGGGGCTCAGCCTGCAGGCTGAGAAGCAGCAGGATCGCCGATCACAACTGAAGGCCTGGAAACCCTGAACTGTGAACTTCATAAGTTTTACTCCTAAACTTCGCAACCTTAAACCTCTGAAGTTCTCCCCACCGAACCTGGCACAAGTCGTCCCTTCCTTGGCGCCACGAGAGCAGGTTGACAGCTCCAGCGCCCAAAGGCCCCGGGTGCACATGGCTTGCAGCCCATGGCCATAGCCACCCTCAACTCCGCCTCCCTGGTGCACCCTTCCCTATGATCCCTCAACCCTCTGAGCTGCCTACTTGGAGGTTTGGAGGTTCAAGGGTACTTTATACGTCGGGTTTTAAGTATGGCAACTACGGTTCTAGCCTTATTTAGGGTACTTATGACTCTACTTCTCAGTGCCCATGAACCTCCAAGCATGATGAGCCCCAAGTTACTGACAGTGGGCCCAGGGCTCCGCGCGCTGACTCGCAGGCGCAGCGTTGGACCCTCCCCTCCCCCGTGCCCCTAAGTTGGCATCGTTTGGGGATTCCTTGAGGGATGTGAGGGGTTGGCACTTGGGATTCAGAGATACTGGGACTCAGATGAAGCTTGATCTCTCGGTGCAAGTCGTGCATGTCTGAATATGCAGGAGGCCCTGTAGGCACCTCATGATCCGGAGGAGTCGCTCACGCGACATAAGGGCTGCAACCTGAAGTCGACCCTTCAAGGTCTCAGTCAAGACATGTCAAACTCCGCTGCACGAAGGCTCCAGCGAGGAGCTCAGAGAAGCGATCGTCGAGTACACCTGGCACGAGCAAGGCCACAGATTACGAGACATGGGCCAGTTCTGGTGAAAAAGGTTGTTTTTTTTGACGGACCGTCAGGTTCAGCCACGGTCCCGGGCAGCTTCCGGGATGAGCCAGCGATCGAGCATGAACGGCTTAGTGCGACAGGACGGTTCCAAGCGGTTAGAGTCCATATGGGTACCACAGCACAGCGGATGGCCGCCACAGCTTGCAGGATCCTGCAGCACTTTCCGGCGCGCGGCCCACAGATGCCACCGCCTTTGGAGGGCCTTCGTGGGGCAGTGCTGTTTTTTCTTAGAGTCTCTCTCTCCGCCCCTTTCGAGCTCTGAGCGAGCGCCTGCTGAGACAAGGCTGCCAAGAGCAGACGGAGCACTTTTCGCCTTGGTGCGCAGGCAGGGCTGCGGATGATGAAAGATGGCTCAAGGGCCCATGATTTCTGCGACCCACGTCACATGCTTCAGACATCGCCAGTTTCGCCCTATGTCATCAAGGCGGGCCGTTGCTTGAATGCAAAGATACGCTCTCAGCTTGGCCAAGCGCTGCGGGGGAGGCTCAGCCGCGCGAGAACCCGAAAGACGATCGGAAATGGCTTGAGGACCTCCCGGTTTGGCTTCCGGGGTTCGTGCACAGAAGGATTGCAGCATTCTGGTGGCAAACCGGTTTCAGCATGCAGCATAACCAAAAGAGGAGCATGCTTCTGTTGGCCCGGGCCCCCGAATCTGCCCCGTTAGGACTCTGAGAGTGAAGAGCTGCAGTTTTCGCCTCGAGGCAGCAGCATCTTGCATGCAGCCAAGCAGTTGTTTTTTTGGTTGCTGGCAGCCCAGTCTACCCTACCCCCTCCGAAAAAATGATAGTGTGCTATGTAGAAGTATCCACTATATATGTATATGTACATGTGTTATATATGCACATGTATATGTGTATATACACATGTTCATTGCATCGGTCGAGACGCGCGAGACGTTTCCGCCGAGGTGCCTCGGCTTCTGAGTGCGAGGAGGTCGTCCCTGGGCACGCGCTGCTCTCAGCCATGGCATCATTTACTGTTGGTTAGTAGGGAATGGAGGAATGAGGTACCCGATATAAATAATCCAATACAGGGTACATATAGGGCCCTAACTCCCGCATTCCCTGCGAACCAGCAGTAAGATCATGGGAGTTGCAGTCTTGTCGATGGCAAGTGAGCCACCACAGAGCACCAAAGCACCATCGTCTCCCCACTGCCCAAATGACTTTCAATCCCACGTGTTTATGGGTGTACCGGCAGCAAGGGAACGAAGTAGTTTTGGACTTCGTTCTCCGTGCCGTAGTCCAAGCAGGGAGCCATCCACAAACACCAGGGTGACCAAGACCGCGCCGTTTCTGCAGACTTTGAACGGTTTTCTTTTGCTGAGGACGTGGGCGCGGCGGAAAGCCTCCACAACGCCTCCCAGTACAAAGGGCCACCAACTTACTCGACGGGCTTGAGTTGAATCGTTTGAATCTGACCGCAAGACCTGAGGCCCAAAGTAGGTCCGCAGGGATCCGACTCCAGGAGAGCTGTGTTCCTGGTGAGACGGGGAGCTGCACATCGCACGCCTAAGTGGCAAATGCCAGGACGTCGAGGGCGCAGGACAGCGAAGCAGAGCCGTACTGCTGTGGCTTCATGCTCTCTCCGCAGCTCTAGTCGGGGAACTCGGGGCAATGATGGGCAATCTTAAGCAGGAGCCAGGGGCCTGGAGACGGTCCTTTCTGCGATCAGCGAGCGCCCCTAGGCCGAGGTCGGTTCTGGCAGACGTGAACAGCACATTTGAGTTCAGATGCTCACAGCCTGTGGAATAAATCAATTGCTGTCAATTGGCTGTCGATTTGGCGCCAGGCGTAGCGCAGAATCTTCTGAGGGCGCAGGCCGAGGTTTCTTCGGTGTTGAGGAAGTTATAAGATCCGCAAGAGACTCGCAGGTTCCGGAGCAGCCAGGACCGGGTCTTGTATTCAGCTGAAGTATCTTTCGTGCTCTCTGGCGATGGCTACAATTGTGTCGATGCTGGTCTGAAACGAAGCAGGCTCGATCTTCGATTTGGGGACCCCCTCCGAAGCCCATGCCCTAGAAGCGCCGTGCGGTGGTCCTGCAGACGGTTTTGACTTATATGGCGGTTTACGAAAATAAGGGACCCGTTTTTTAGACCCCGAAATAAATAGTGGTAAAAAGGACCCCAATAAGGTACCCCTAACATCGTAAACCCCCATATTGTGCACGCTCTCCAACTCTCAGGCGGTGTTGGCCAGCCTCGGAACAGACAGAGAGGCACCGAGCCATCTCCAAATGAGCAGATTCAGCAGCTTCAGGAGCAGCTGCATCGCCAGCAGCTACAAATTCAGGAGCAGCTCGCGATGCAACAGCAATTGCAGGCACAACTCCAAGCTCGAACGCCGCATCAAACACCACTCCAAAAAACACCACTCCAACGGACACCACTCCAACGCACACCCAGTGACTCAAAAAGTCGCTTCCCGCCACGCAGCCGGGCTGTGCCCGTGCGAAGCAACGAAACCCAAGATCCCAGAGACCTCTCCCGCTTCCCCGGGCCGTGTCCGCGAGGCGGGGAACTTTGAAACCCTCCATAACTGGCACTGGCAGGCTTGATGTATTTGTCTGTTACAGGGCATCCTTGCCAATTGAGATGTTGTCGCAGCATTCGCGACCAGCATTTGTTTTTGCACGAAGCAGGGAAGCCCTATAATATCAGCCCCAAAAGCCCTCAACGCCCAGCAAACATCAGAAGCACTGGGAACCGTAACCATGAATCCCTGAACCCGACATGAACCTCAGAACCCCCACTTAAACCCTAAACCTGACATGAACCCAAACACCCCTTCAAACCCTAAACCTGACGTGAACCCTAAAGCCCCCTTCAAACCCGAAACCTGACATGAGCCTGACAAGCCCTACGCTGGCAGGCTTGGCACCAAGCCATCTCGCGAACTCTTCTGCTCTGGTCCCGGAAGTGCTGAAGAAGCAGTATTGTTTGGGATGTTCACCCTTAGACTAACAGTCCTTGACAGGGATTCTGGTACCACCTACTATGATCCCTATTAAGGGCTGTTGCTATACGGGGGAACATCCCAAAGTAAAGTTCTACATTGTATCAGTAGAATATTATTGTTTGCGTTTATGTGCTTGTATATTCCTATCTTCATGTATTCCTTTAGATATCA
Organism: Symbiodinium natans; assembly: GCA_905221605.1. Classification (NCBI taxonomy): domain Eukaryota; class Dinophyceae; order Suessiales; family Symbiodiniaceae; genus Symbiodinium; species Symbiodinium natans. The sequence goes on from CAJNDS010000021.1 coordinate 175,875, forward strand.
TTTGTGTACATTACTCTAACTTACTATATGAATGTATTGTTCTTGTGTTATATTGTTATGTCATGGTACCATTATATCATTTACCATTATATCAGTAAGGCATTATGATGCCATTACACCATTCTATCAAGAAGTCTCATTGTATCATAATATCAGTATATCAGTATATCGTTATGCTAAAAATCACTTTTGAAAATTAGCTATGATATATGCCATACCATTGTTCCATTGTTGTATTCCTGTATCAATATACTAGTATGCGCATTCAGTAATATATAATGCCATGACAATAGGTTATTGTTAAAATAATATGAAATGCTTCTATTCGTATTCGATATACTGATGTGCTTTCTGGGGTATTCCCCAAATAGGGGTGCTTCTAACTGTTAACCCAACCATTTCCCACGCCCCCCCCCCCCCCCCCCCCCCCCCCCCCCCCCCCTCCGGGCCAAATACTATTGTCCTTGTTATAGAATCACTCTCCCCCCCTCCCCCCCCCCCCGACAAAATAAAAGTCCATTATTGCAAGCCTCCTGTTTTGTCGGCGATTTGGAGCTTTGGTATTGGGGGCTCTCGAGCTCTTGGGGTGTAGAGTGGGGGTGACTTGAAGGGTCACCTTGTAACCTACCATGCAAACCTGCAAGCCGCCGCACACGCCACCTCAGGCCAGTGGAATCGGAGGCTTTGGGCATGTTTTGAAGTGCGGAAGCTCATTCGAATGCGTCCGCGCGCCAGCTTGTGTGCCAGGGTCACCAGAGAGCAGCCATCCTGGGAATCTGCGCCATCCATCTGTCAGGGGCTCGCGCATCAAATCTTGGGCACATTACCAAGAACTCTGTGCCGTAGAATTTCCAAAGCTTGGGGGTCCTCCCTGAGGTGCAGGCCACAGGCAGCCGGCGTCTGTACAGAGTGCTGACGAGGCACACCGGAAACAAGAAGACGAGGGAAAGATAATAACAAGAACAGTACTGTAATACCGGAGGGATTTGGACCTGCTCGGTCGAGTCTTTGCATGATCCTGCAGGGGGCTTGGCGTTCGAGCTGGCCAGACGCTTGGCATTCTCTTTGCAGTCAAGGGACTGTCTGCAGAGCTGTAGTGCTGTTGGTGTGTCGTGCCGACCCTGAGTCTTTCCTGCGACACAAGACAGCTGCAGTGACGCGAGTGCCGCAACGGCGCATCTTGCGTATGTTTAGCATTAAGTCGTTCGGGACCTGGGGTTGTTTAGGGAAGGTGCTTAGGATGTGAGCTGCTGGTTCTCGCATCATGCACTGCCTACACCGACACGTACAATCCCAAGCCACTTTGTCCAGCTTTGGCGTCAGACTTCTGGTTCCGGAACGGTACATATTTGCATATACCGATGTGGACATAGGTATGTCGATACATATATGTGTATATATATATATCTATCTATCTCTATACATATCCCGTGGGCGGCTGCAATTTGTTGCAGCATGATGAGCCCTTTACAACAACCGGGCCAGTGCCCGCATGGCTGTATAGGATTCGTGGACACCCTTATGACCTCTCATACCTCAGGGCTTGGTGAAGGTCGTTCTTAGTGAGTTTTGGCAGAAGCCATGCAAGGTCCCAACGTCAACGCGCCGCGAACTGGTAGCGTCCTTCGCAGGGGCGACATCTTTGAAGCCTCAGTGGTTGCACCAGGAAACACGCTTCATTGACACCTCTACCTCCGGGCCATTCCCAAGATTCGGGCATCCTTCTTGGGGTTCCCTTCATCCTAGACTAGGAATTCCAGTATTTGTGGAGGTATGTACGAGGGTGCATCCTATGTCAGGAAGGGCCCATTGAGCTTCTGACAGGACTGGATGGCCGCATCTACTTAAAGATCGCTGGATGGTCCGATGCCCACAGTGGCCTATCTTGGAGGTTCATGGTACTTATTATCCAAGTACAGCTGTACTTATAACTGTACGTAGAACCATATTAGGGCACGTAAGGGGCCTATAAGTGGGGTTATAAGTACAGTTATACTTGGTTAATAAGCACCATGAACCTCCAAGTACAGCTTTGGCTCTCCACGTCACGGCTTCGTCATGGCTAAGGCGCGGCTGGGCTTTTGACGACTCAGCTGTCGATCCAACCGCAGCTCCGCTGATTTAAGCCCGTCCCATGAGTCCTAGGTAGGATAAGGGGGACCCTTAAAAGGGAACCCTTCTTAACCTTCTTCTAGCTCTCTTAAACAGGGACCTTATTCAGAGGCTCCATATCCCCAAGGGTCCCTCATCCTATCCCCTGATGAGCCACGACGCGCCAATGCGCACTCTCTGCATCGCAAGGATCCCGCGGTGGAAGTCCTCCCTGAGGAGGACCTGGCATCCATCGAACATCATCAGCCGTAGCTGGCCTGCTCATTTGCTGCGGTGGCGTTACACACAGCGAAACTTTTGCTCATGAGTAAGGGTTGCAGCGGTGGCATGCGTACGGCAAGGAGGCTTTTGCAGTCCTCAGCTCGGCGGGCAAGCTGTCAGGCCTTGCTGCTGTGAGTTGCTTGGCGTTCAGGGATGTGTATAGCTTACTATACGGGTCTATAGTCATGATCGCTCCACTTTAGTGAGTTCTTGTCTTCCGCATTGGGCCCCGACTGTTCCAAGCCTTGCACCCAGCCACGCTGCAGTTCGCATAGCGACTCTCATGGTAGTTGCCCGACCTGTTCGTTCCGCCGAAGCATATTACCCAAGCGGGAGTTGATCGAACCATACAGAATCAAGTATTTTCACCAACAGGCTCCTAGTTATGGGGCCCTAAGCCCTAAAGCCCTAGAAAAATAAAGCCCAAAAGCCCTAAAGCCCTGAAGCCCTAAAGGTCTAGAGCCCTAGAGCCCTAGAGCCCTAAAGCCCTAAGCCCTAGGGCCACAGAGCCGTAAAGCCCTAGAGCCCTAGAGCCCCAGAGCCCTAGAGCCCTAGAGCCCTAAGCCCTACACCCCAATCTCCACACGCGCTCCCTTCTAGCCAGGAAGCTGGCCCGCTCAGCCTCGGCTCGGGCACCCAGAGACTGCGTTTGGAAAGTAAGGAAGAAGATGCATGATCGTAATACTAGGAATGAAGAGATTCCTACATGTGACTATGGTTCTTAGCATGAAGAACGATCCAAGGGCGTCAACCCCATTTTCCTTTCAGAGATTTCAAGAGACAACCATGGAAAATTCTAGATGCTGGGTCTTTGGGTTCCTGGGTTATTTTCTGTTGTATTAGGGGAGGGCTAGTGAAGCTATGGAGACTGAATAAAGCAGTCTCCATGCTTTGGGGGCGGTGAGTGTTGGGATGACCCGAACTTCAAGCTCTGAAGGCCGAAGCTGAATGGCTGTGAAGTGCAGATGGCTGGTCAGGCACCGGGCAAGCATGTTCTGCATATATGGTCACATACATATATATGTATGTATGTATGCATGCATGCATGCATGCATGCATGTATGTATGTATGTGTGTATGTATGTACGTACGTATGTATGTATGTCTGCATGCATGTAGGTATGTATGTATATATGTATATCATTGGTATATGCAGGGTACATAATACATATGTATATAACATGCGTGCAGACATATGTACATATATATATATGTTATATATATATACACATACATATACATCTATATATATATATATATTTGTAGACTCATCGGCTCTTGTGAGTGGTGAATACATTGCAGGTCATGTCATAAGATGCGAAATCACAGGTGTTACCTGAGAGCGCGTTGTCGAAGAGGGCCCAAGAGGAATACCAAGGCGGGGCTGGTGCTCGATGTACTTGATGCATTCGGAGGAGTATCCTCATACTGCTAGATCTAGGGTTTGGTGCCACCCAGGTGATGCCTGGTCTACGCCCACGGCAACAGCTGATGTTTTTGAGGTCGCTTCGGTTCCTGGGCGCCACCCTCATCTTTGTCAGCGCCGGAGGTTTTGTCGTGTGTCCGTCTGGGAGTTTCTCATGGCCCAGGCCCAGGCGAGGTGACCCCAACAAGGAGGGGCCATGATGGAGACAGTTACAGAGCAGTGGAGATTGCAGTTTTCCAGATCGTTGAGATTGACATACAAGCCACGTCATATGAAGCAGTATGAGACGTCTGGCCATGGTTTTCATATGCCGCACAGCCAAAATCCCGCACTGAAACCCCAGAAGCTCCCGAACAGAAGAGAGCAAGGAACTGGCGCCACCAGTCCTGAGCAGCGAATTCCGCGAGGCCCCGCTGCGATGAATCTGCAAGGACCTTGGTTCAAGAGTCAGGGCTTAGTATGGCTAAGTGAAGTTGAGTCTCAGCAACGGTAGCTGAAACACTCTTGAGGGCCATGCCGAGGGATGGGCAATTTGGGATTTGGGGGGGCGTCTGGCCTCGGGTGAGTGGACTTTCCAAGGGTGCTTCGCGACAGTGCTGTGTGCCAGGCGCTGGGCCAGGCTTCCGGCCCGTTCCGCGGCACTCTGGTAGCATCTTGAACTCCATGTGCTGCCCTCCGGCTGGGAAGAGGCCGGTGGCCCAGGGGCCCAGCATGTCGCAGCAATTGGGGTGAGGGTTAGGGCTTAGGGTTGAGGGTTTAGGGTTTAGGGTTCAGGGTTTCGGGTTTAGGGTTTAGGGATATTTGCACGGCGCAGGCTGTGCTGGAGATGGCCGGCGATGCGATCCTTTAGGATGGCGGACGATGGCAACCAAAAATCAGTAACAGATATGATTATTTTGAAACATGCGCAGGGTTTAGGGTTTAGGGGTTTAGGGTTTAGGGTTTAGGCTAAGTAAATCCTGCTCAACCCATGCTTAACCCACGCTTCCACCACACACTCCTGCCTGAGACCGGAACGTGTCGTGGGTGCAGTGTGCATGCACAATTGCCCGAGACTTGTACAGAGGGCGGATAGAAACTCAGCAAATCTCGGCAAATCAGCCTGTGATCCGCACAAAAAGCGGGAATGAAGGGTCAAAAAGTAGTCAGGTTGGTGTGCGGGTCGCCGGGTCCAGGCCGGGTCGGCCATTCTGCCGAAAGCACAGAAAGCAACCTCCACGTTGACAAACCTAGAGGGCTACATCCACACTGCAGCACCCCCCCAGCATCATCCAGAATCTACCCTCGTGCAGAGACCCTTGGTGTGCAAGCGTGCAGATGCAGCTCCTCACCGACCTGCTGCACGCCTGCCGCTTGCAGAAGCTTAATGCGCAAATCCAAACCCTCCTATATAACCCAAAGCAAACGCACGCAAACTCGCGCACCACACGTGTGTGTCCATGCCGTGGTGAAGCATAACCTGATCACAGGCTCAAGTTTATGCCTTTGGGGGCACACGCTTGACTTAGTTGGTTTGGAGCTTGCCGAGATGGAGCCGGTGCCCTTGCCACCACCGGAAATAGCGACTACGCAGCCACCGCCTGAGCTGAGCTTTTGGGAGGCTCGATCTGTCTCGCACTACTTCACTGAACAACGGACCCTCCTCTCTTCTAGGCCCTCAAACCGAATCCCTGACATCCGGGAGGCCTACAGAATCTTGGGCAACTTGGCGGGCCTTCGGGGAGCGCACGTTCTCTAAACTCGACCCTACAATCATCTACTTCCAACATAAGCAAGTTGATGGTCACTGTAGGGAACGTCTTGGATAAGGCACCCCAGGGGTACTGAACACGATGATTCTCTGAGATAGTTCGTAGGATGCTCTGGAAATTTGTCTGTTGCACTCCAGGGAGACTCTGTGGCACACTTTGTGCGATATTCTGGGAGTTGTGTTCCAGGGCTACTCGGGTTCTTTAGCAGTAGGCCAGGGATGCGCCACCAAGTGCTCAGCAGCCTCCCCGGGTTGGACCTATCTCCTGGGTGGGCACTTCTGAGGAGAGCAGGAGATCTTTAGGTGAGCTGAGCTAAAAGGACGACGAACAACAGCCCGCAATCAAGGGTGAGGAGCAACTAAGCGCCCTCACGTTCCCCAAAAGACCCAACTTGAAGGTTGCTGAGTAGTTGCAAGAAAAGATGTGAGCAAGGAGAGCTATACCGTACCAAAAAAACAAAGCCCGGAAAGACCCCAAAAGGCCGTGGTGCTGTTGTGAGGCTTGTGCTACGAACAAGCAGTGGCCTCCCAAGAGAAACGGAGCGTGGAGCCTGAGCATGAGCTTCGCGTCCTGATCCCAGCTCTGACTCCTCCCACGTTATCCCGATAGAGCCTAGGGTTCGGAGCTTAGGCATTTTGGCTTAGAATTTTGGGATTTGTTGGGGCTACTGTAGTGCTTACTGGCTTAGGGGTTTGGGAGGGCAGGGGGTACCTCTCATAGTTTGTTCAATCCCCTCATACAAACCCAAGAAGCACAACTTACTGGCAACCCACAAGCCCTAAACGCTAAACCCTATAATACTATAGCAAAGGTTGCCGCAGATTTCGAAGTCCCCGGAGAGCACGGAGTGCCACGTTGGATGCACTTGATCCTGAACTGGGTACCTGCTGGTTTCAGACTTTGGCTTCAGGCCTTGAATATGGTCGAAGAACGCCTGATGCGATGTGTTGGGTGCTTCAGGTGTGTCAGCAGCTCAGTGGCACGATGCTCGGCGCGTCGCCGAGGTCTAAGCCTTCCCAGGCAAGAGTCTGGCGTGGGCCAGAAGACCTCGTCGGCGATCTGGTCGCACTGGGTTTCAGCGTTGTGCCACGGCATGTATGCTGGAGATCCTCCTCAGTAGAGCAGTCAGCTGTTGCAAAAAAAGAGGTTCTCGAAGCCCTCAACACCAAGCCCCGCCTTGTTGAAGTGACGTATTTGCGTGTCAGGGCATCCTCCGTCAGCAAACCTCGCAGTTGTCGCTCCTCGGATGCACTTGCCATGGATTCCCGTTACTCTGCAAGAAAGATTTCCAACCCTAAGCCCTAAACCCTAAACCCTAAGACCGGCTGAGGGTTCTGGATGAACTCAGGATGGATGTGGAGACAGGCACGGGAAGCGCATAGTGAGATGGCTTGAATTTCAGTCAATGGCTCACTTCGGTGACCGCAGCGAGGAAGTTCCTATCTTGACATGACTCCATGACCCCCAGTTCGGCACTGCATCTTGCCCGACCTTACAATCCCGAGCTTGGCAACCGTGCCTGGAACCAGCCGATTCGGTGGCAATCCCAAAATTACCGCCGGCCGCCAGATGAAAGCATCGCAAAGTTGCAGGGCCATCGACTTCAACAGGCGCATCGTAAGACGGCTGTAGCTTGAAGGTTTGGCCCAAGGGGTTGAGCTTGGGGAGTGCTCTTGCTCGCATCTACAACCCATGAAAAGAGTTTGACCACTGGGCCCTCGGGTCATGCGGCGATTCTTCAGGGTGCGAGGTCCGTGGGATTCCGTGGGAGGTGAGCGTAGTCAGAGCCTTCGCCTTCTCTGTTTGGTTTTCGGCGGCCAGGGTCGCTTCAGTCGCCTTCTGTTAGTTTCATTCTTGGTTCGCCCCCGTGCTGCGTTCAGATCCCTTCGTTCCTGCCGCCCGGCCCTGCCGTGCCCTTGCGCGACTTGCCAAATGTCTTACAGGTGTTTCGTGCTTTGCAAGGTTTCCTTGTGGCCTCCTGGGCCGCGGTCGCTTGGCGGCCCTGTGCTGCATTCACTTCTCCTAGGCAGGTCTAGGGAGGAGATGCTGTGCGATACTGTCCTATACTGTCTGGTTTCACCTGCTGTGGTGCCACCCTACCTTTGCGGTACGCCGGTGCTCCCCCGTGGCACCCCGGCACCAACCTGAACTTCTGGGCCTTTGGGGCAAACCACTTGATCCCATCTCTTTGATCTTTGGCATCCGTCATAGGTCTGTTCTTCTTGCCGTTGCCGGAACGAAGTCTTGGTGCCGTGGGGCTGTGGGATGCCTACATCTCGGCCTGCCGTCTCGTTTGCGCGTTGGCATTCGTGACCACTTCTACAAGATCCTGCAACAGCAGCTTGATCTTCTGACTGAACGGTTGGAAATTTCTCGCAACGCCAGATAGAGGTCGTCAGGGAAAAGTGAGGTGGCCATGCCGAAGCAGGTCTATGTGCTTGCGCGGGGCGCGCGCGGCACGCAACATCTTCCGGGGCGCTGTGCGGATATATCAGTACACAAAGGGAGGTCAAGGAGGCTGTCGAGCAAATGCGGTTGGCCTGCTTGATGGAGTTGGGGCGGAAGTCAGGGAAGCTTGCATCAGAACTGTAGGCGAGAAGTCGGGAGCTGCAGAAATTGGGCCTCTAGTGGGGCGGCTTGGAGCCAGATAATTTTCGGCGCTGAAGGGCTACTGGACGTGGCTCCAGAGCAGACCCTGAGGTTCACGCTGAGCCGCTGTGCAGCACGCCACATTCTCTGTCTCCCCCTCTCTCCCTCTCTCGCCCCTGGGCCCTCTCTCTCGCCCCAGACAACTCGAACGCCCCAAACCTACATCTAAGCAACTCGATACACACTGCAAATTATCTGTGATTGAAAATTGGGCACACCAGGCACATTCTGCGGGATTCGCTGGGATTGGCCGCTCACTTTGCGGGACTCTTTGGAACCTTGCGGGCTTCTTTGGAGGTTGATGCGGGCCAGGAGGTCCGGCCGAGGCGAACCGCTAAGTTAAAACCTGACAACCCCCACACAAATCAAGAGCACCAGGCCAAGAACGGAACATCTCTGTTTGGGCCTGACCAGCCCATACACTTTGCAATACAAACAGGTGTAAAGCCACGCAAAGTTGCATCGAAAGCAGTCTAAAGCAAGATTTCGGTAATTACTCTAAGTATTTTCAATATTATTAATCATTATTAGTATGATTACTAAACTAAATATTGTTAACAATGCTATGAACATGATGAAGGTGCTGGAGCCGATCGTGGCGGAGTTCCCTGAGCTGCAGGAGTTGCATGCCATCCGGGATGCTTCCAAGCTCCCGAGGACCTGTTTGGGACGGGGCTGGGTCATGCCTACGCGTTCAGTGGCTTATAGAGTGGTAGGGTTTAGGTGCTTGTTCTGTGAAATTTCAGCCGTCTGTGCATTCAGTGGAGGGTCCTCTGAGTTTGCTTGCCAGACAGGCTAGTTCAAGGAGCCCACCGTGCGCGAGCGCCGGTATTTTCACGAATTTCTTGGGAAAGGGTCCGTTGAATTCAGCGGCGTCAGGATGGAATCCCCAGCCGCGCCAGTAGAGTCGAACCAGCGGCGGACGCAGAGGCAGAATCTGTTCAGGCTGAGGTCTGTGATCCATACAAGCCGAAGCCCGAAAACCCGTGCTGCCACCCAGAAATGTTGCACTCCATTGTGCTCCTTTGTATCGGAAGAGGCTCCTGCCAGCACAGGAGAAAGACAGCCATCGAATTTGACAGGCAACAATCATGGGTTGCCCTACTACCCCCCCTCTAGACTACCCTAGGTTCCCACCATCAATTAGGGCTGTTGAGGGACAGTAATAAAGCCTACCTAAGGTTGATTAGGATGATTTCAAGAGGGGAACCTAGGGGGGGGGGGTAGTATAGAGGCAAACCCATGAAACGAAAGCCGGAAACCGAAAAGGACTGCGGAGGACATCTCCTTGAGCACCCGGCTATGCTGGCGTTTCAAGGCGCATGCCCCTCCAAGACGGCGCAGCCTGGAGCTCTGGCTTAGGGGGTGTTAGGGGGTTTTAAGGGGTTTTTCAGGGGGTTTTAGGGGTTTTGGGTGGTTTTAAAGGGGTTCTAGGGGGTTGAGGGCTTTGGGAGTTTAGGAACGACTTGATGTTCGAGGGTCGCATGACATGAGGAAGCCTTAGGAAACCGCTATAAACCAGTTTCTTACCACAACTGCGACCTGGGGGGGGGGGAGGGATTCAGTTGTGAACGCTTGCTAGGACACCGTTTGCTCTTCCAAACCGATGCTGCAACTCTCCGACCAGCTCTCGTACCGGTATCGCCAGTACCTTCTGTCTCCGATGGGCCGCACACGTCTCGCCTGGGACTTCCTCGCAGTGCTATTCATCTGTACGGAGATGATCACCATGCCTCTCCGTACCTGGGTTGTGCTTTGGGATATGTTTTGGTTTCCCTTCTTTCCTAAGGGAACCTACACAAAACATAATTTTCAAAGGGCTTAAAGCACAACCCAGGTACCTTCGACGCCAGCTTGAGGCGCGTGGAGTTGAGCGTGGGACTGCTAATGCTCCTTGGGATCCGCCTGAGCCTGACCTCTTCATCCTAAGCTCGTTGAGTCATTTGAGTCATAGGCCGGCAACGCCCAACTTACCTCGTGTCTCCGGCAAGGTTTTGGCAATTGGATATCCTCATGCGTTTCATTTCGAGCTTCTACAAAGATGGGAAGTTGGTGCAGAACCACCGGACAATCTTATTCTCATATGCGCGCGGGTGGCTGACTTTCGATGTGAGACTCGGCAAACCTCATTGCAACCGCTGCTCCTCCACGTAAACGGCCCATTCTGTCGCCTCCTCCCTCAGCTGACACGCAGCTGAGGACTTTTGTCCTCATCGATTGGCTCGTGCTGCTGGACCTATTCTTGGAGAAGGAGTGAAAGAGATGCACCTCCCGAGCAGGATGAATGAACCCTAAACGGCCCCAAAACCTGCAGAGCTTTCAAGTTGTACTGTCGAGGATGCATTGTACTTTGCACAATGTGGCCTGCGCCTTGTGCGCCTCGCGCGCCTGAATTCCTTGACGGAGCCTATGATGCTGAGACTCACGTGGCCAGTCGTTCAACAGAAAGTTTCGACCCATCGTGCCTCTTGTTTGTTGTGCAGCAGGGGCTTGTGGGCGCTTCAGCCCGAAACCAGCCAAACCAGCCTGCACTCAGGGAGCAAGCTGTGATCGCTGTCGCAAAGATTGCACAGATCTCCATGCAAGTGCTGTGTCTTGGCTAGGCCACAGTACAGGAGTTTGTAGCTGAGTCTCACGCGTTCCGACCAAGGAGCTGGAGGTGTGCCAGCCATAAATATATAAAACTTGCACTATATGAATTATCAATCCTTCCAAATAAACGGAGATCCCTGCTCCGGAGGCTCGTTCGCCATCTGATGGCGAGCGCTTGGTTTCATATCGGCGCCTGCGGCTGCAACTTTCAGTAGTTAGGGGCTGCTTGAGGCTGGATAGAAGAGAGAGTAGGTGTCAGGGGGACTGATTTCGACGAGGGAGGATGTCGATGAGCGCACATCGTCGGTTTTGTCTTGTGATGTCCACGGTGGCTGTCAAGGGTCTAGTCACTTAGATGCACGAATTCCCATCACGGAAACTGTCGGGGATGATCTTCACCAATGTGTCGGCGCCTTGATGCACGGACGTGAACACTCTGCAGTCAGCTGGAACACTCCTTGATGAGGATCCTCTGTGAAGGCAAGTTTAGCTTGTGCAGGGACCCCCCACCCCTCCCCTGCGAGGGACAAAAGGCATCCAGGTGTTTTGACGCACGCCTCGCTCTCGAAGCCCAGGCCGCTTAGATGCGGAGCATGGCTGGGTGGCCAAAGCTGACCTGAGCATGACCTCGGTTTGGTACAAGTACACGACTTCACTTCACTGGATGTATTGCCAACTCGGGTTTGGAGGAACAGAGATTGAACCTGGTACAACTGCGGAACGTGTCTTTGGCATTGTCGTGGCTTTGGAGGGCCTTGCAATTTTTTCAACTCTCCTGGTCACCATCACCACCCACACGACGCTGTTGACCAAGTCTGCCGAGGACATACAGCTCACACAAACATGAGTCAAAGCTCTGCAAGCCCCGGTGTTTTTTTTGGTTCAGGAGCGGCGGCACAAGTTTCAAAAGCTGGGGCAATTCTTGAGCTCCCTCCATGTGGAGCCGGAGCTTGTCTTGAGAATTACTTGCTTCTTGCAGCACGCCTTTGCGGTCAAAGAGAGGGCCCCTTGCCTTGGAAAGCTTTGAAAGATGTGAGTCGGGGGAGGGTGAGCAGGGTTTTAGGGGGAGGGCGTGTTTTGACTCCCTTTTTTTGCTTATTTTTTTTGAGGCCGCCCTATCTCCTAGCCGGCCGTGGTCCCTCGGTCCTACGGTCCACAACCTTGTTAAGTCCCAGATCCCCAAAGACACAAATGTAGAATGAACAACAGGTCAGCTGAATCATTTTGACAGCTGACTGAATGCAACAATGCAATTGCTCAAGCTGGCCTGGATTGGCAGGACGGCAATGAGATGACAAAAGCATTGCCTGTGTGCTTGCTGAATAAGACAGACTGTCGATTGTTGGGCAGGTCGGTACTGAGTACCTCGATTGTCCTCTCGAATTTTACATGGTCGCCCTCTAGAGAAGAATGGATTCCGGAGTGAGAGGAATCGGCACAGAGATCAAGTTTTGTTTCCTCCTCCAGTGCACCATGGTGAACTGGAGAAATGGGAGGACTGGTGATGGCTGCTGAACAAAGTATGTAGGACTGCACAAGCATGTTGCGAAGCAGCTAATGGACGACGTAGAAGGCATACAACGCAGTGTCTTATGCCAGAGTTTCTAGTAGGGTTGAAGCCACAACGGAAACTGCAAAACAACAACCAGGTCATGCATAACAGCCTTTTGGTTTTGCATTGTTCTGGGTCTGGGTGAGGGTGCCCAGGACGAGGCATCCGGTTTGTGTCCTGTTCTTTTGGGGCTTTGCAGGGCAAACGATGTGCAATTTGGCTGCGAATGTGGCAAGAAAGACCCAAATCGTACGTCGTTTGGTTTTGGGGGGCTTATTTGAGCCTGGGGGGGGGGTGTTTTTCGGGGCTTTGCAGGGCAAACGACGTGCAATTTCTGCCAATGTGGAAAGAGAGAGAGAGCCAAATCGGACGTCCTTTGGTTTTTGGGGGGCTTTTTGAGCCTGGGGGGGGGGCTCTTTTTTGGGGCTTTGCAGAGCAAAACGACGTGCAATTTGGCTGTAAATGTGGAAAGAAAGACCCATGTCGTACGTCGTTTGGTTCTTGGGGGGCTTATTTGAGCCTTGGGGGGGGGGGGGGGATCGTGATTCCCAAAGAGGGCTCCGGACAATCTTACAACTCCGCCCGCAAGTGCTCAAAACAAGACTTTGAACCTTGCTGAGGAAGTGTTGGATGAAGAGGTGCCGCTCTTGGAATTGCTTTCCAAGCCTCTGCGGTCCGAGCTCCAGTGCGCGCGCTTCGAGCACCACCTCCGTGGCCATTTGGACCCCTTGAATCTGCAGATGTAGAGTTCAGGGGCTTGCAAGGGTATAGGAGTTGAGGAACCTTAAACCTTGTAAACCTTCTAAACCTTATCAACCTTATAAACCTTATAAACCTCACAAACCTTACAAACCTTATAAACCTTACAAACCTTACAAACCTTATAAACCTTACAACCCTTACAAACCTTACACCCTAAGCAGCCTCCTGACGTGAGGCTTGTCCTTCGTCACATGCACAAATCGACTCGCGGAGTCGTCAAGGCGGCTGGCCACGGGGATGCAGCAAAGGACCCCCCCCCCCCTTCATATAAGGTTTAGGGTTTAGGGCTTAGGGTTTGGGGTTTGGGGTTTAGGGTTTAGGGTTTGGGGTTTGGGGTTTAGGGTTTAGGGTTTAGGGTCAGTTCTCCAAATTATGGTCCGTTTTTAAGGGTACCCTGAATGAGAGGGGCCGCCTTATAATAAGCACCCCAAAAAGGACCGTAATTTAGAGAAATTGCCATGTAACGTTGTGCTGTTGCAAAGCCACAGGAAGACGATTACACTATTATATGACACATGATATAGCATCGCATAACATCTTACACTGCCACAACATATCATATCACATCACGGGGTCACGCAATGTCATGCCTTGTTCCACAATACCGCAGAATATCGTAAAACGTCATACAATATCTTATAAGCAAAATACCATACAATGTCTCACAATATCATGAATTAAATATTCAGAGAATGTCATAGAATATCATTTCGAGGGCATTGATTATTCGTATTCGGTATGTCGCAGCTCTTCGTTCGCAAGTCGTCTGTCTGATTTCCCACATCACTATGTGGAGGTCTTGTTTTTCTTGGCTGCCCCCGCCCGCCACCTCCCCACACACACACACACACACACACACACACACACCGACACCGAGACACACATATGCACTCACTCACTCACTCACTCACTCACTCACTCACTCACTCACTCACTCACTCACACACACACACACCCACACACACACACAACACACAGACACACAGACACACACACACACACCACCCAGAGACACAACACACAAACACAGACAAACACACACACCACACCGACACACACACACACCACACAGAGACACACACACACACACACACCCACAGACACACACACACACACACAGACACCACACACACACAACAGACACAGACACAGACACAGACAAGACACAGACACGAGAGACCAGAGACCACAGAGACACACGAGACACACAAGACACACAGAGACACAAGAGACACCGGACACAGAGACACAGAGACACAGCAAACACACACACAGACACAGACCCAGACACAGACACAGACTCAGACTCAGACTCAGACACAGACACAGACTCAGACTCAGACACAGACACACACACACACACACAGACACACACACACACACACACACACACACACACACACACACACACACACACACACACACACACACACACACACACACACACACACACACACACACACACACACACACACACACACACACACACACACACACACACACGCAGACACACACACACACGCAGACACACACACACACGCAGACACACACACACACGCAGACACACCCCACACCGCGTACACACACACACCACACCCACACACACAGACACACACCACCACACACCACACAACACCACACACACACCACCACACACACACACACACACAGACACGCAGACCACACACACACACACACAGACACACCGACACCCACACACACACACACGACATACAGACCACACACACACACACAACACACACACACACACACACACACACAGACAGACAGACACACACACACACACACACATTACACCACTCATACACACACACACACACATAGACACGACACAACACACCCACACACACACACTAGACCAACAGTAGACACAAGACACACAGACACACACACACAGTCACACACACACACACAGACACACACACACACACACACACACACACACACACACACACACACACACACACACACACACACACACACACACACACACACACACACACACACACACACACACACACACACACACACACCGAGACACACATATGCACTCACTCACTCACTCACTCAGACACACACACACACACACACCCGCGCACACACACACACATGCACACATGCTCACATGCACACATGCACACATGCTCACATGCACACGTGCACACATGCACACATGCACACATGCACACATGCACACATGCACACATGCACACATGCACACATGCACACATGCACACATGCACACATGCACACATGCACACATGCACACATGCACACATGCACACATGCACACATGCACACATGCACACATGCACACTCACATGAACACTCACATGCACATTTGCACGCACATTCACACGCACATTCGCACGCCCATTCACACGCACACGCACATGCACACGCACATTCACATGCACATTCACACGCACATTCACACGCCCATTCATACGCACATGCACACGCGCACGCACACTTGCTCACAGGACGAATCCTGTTAGTTAGAGGTTACATTTGATGGTGAGATGTTGTGGTGGGTTTGGGTCCAGTCCACCGATATTTTTGAGGCATGCCAGTTACATACACAGATGTCCAGGCACTGCCAAGGGCAGGTACGTTGCATGACTGCATTGCTTGGTTCTTCGTTGGCGGATGCCAGGCAATGAGTCCATCCGCCCCCTGCTGAAAAGGAATGAAATGAGTTAGCTCTTTGCTATCAGAGTGGTACCCACAAACACACACCACCGCCCACCCGCCCGCAACGCACACACGCACAGGCACGCGCAGGCACGCGCAGGCACGCGCAGGCACGCGCAGGCACGCGCAGGCACGCACAGGCACGCATGGGCACGCATAGGCACGCACAGGCACGCACAGGCGCCCGCAGGCGCCCGCAGGCACGCGCAGGCACGCCCAGACACGCACAGACACGTGCAAACACGCGCAGACAGACACACAGAGACACACAGAGACACACAGAGACACACAGAGACACACAGAGACACACAGAGACACACAGAGACACACAGAGACACACAGAGACACACAGAGACACACAGAGACACACACACACACACAGACAGAGACACACACACACACACACAAAGACACGCACACACACACACACACAGACAGACACAGACACAAAAGTCTTCAGCTTAAGTCATCTTGCGTCCATTAGGATTCTAGATTCTAGAATGTCAAGGCACTCACCCAGCAGATCCTAATGTGGAACATCCCCACATGCGAGGATTCTGGCGATGAGTGACACGGTCTTTGAAGCCGGCACCATGGCGTCACAGGCGGGATAGAGGGCGAGGAGTCGATGTTGGCATCCGAAAGCCCCAGATGTTGCTGCTGACGCGACAGGTCTATTTCCCTTGCAATGGATCTCTCGCGTACAAGCTGGCGGGTTCGGACTTTGATGCCAAGGACCCTTGCACAAGATTGGTGATTCAGTTTGCTATTCGCGCTATAGTGGAGCACCCCAACCCCAGGGCTGGGAATGGTAGTGATAGGGCAATTGCTGGCGAAATCATGGAGGATTATTGAATCATGCTTGTAGTAGAGTGTTGTGATGATATCTTTTGTTGTTGGCATAATTGCCATCCATTTCAGCGTCGTTGCTATGAACGTTGTTGTAATAATATGTAATAATCATTGCATGAGAGATGGCATCCATTTCAGCGTTGCATGCAAGAAGCTGATACTCAAGCATGTCTCCAGTTTCCTAGTTTGTACAAAGCATCGGGGTTAGGGGTGCCTAAAGGCGATTGGGGGTTTTAACATTGGGCTGGAGGGTAACACGCTTGGGGATGGGGTCCCTCCTCCCACATTTCCAGTTGCCTTGCCGGCATCCCCTTTGTAGGGTTTCAGGTTTCGCATTCATCATGTCCTTCTAGGGCCCTATCCATGCTCGTCTTTGGCTTCGGGATTTGACACATCTTCTTCCCCTGTTGGGTTTAGGGTCTCGTCATGTCCCTTGAAGGTTTAATCTCTTCTAACAGGTTGAGGGCAAGAGCCCTTAAAGGAAGTGACGGTCTTCTGTACAAGCCGCGAATCTTGTCACGAAGATGCCAGTGCACAGTTTCCCAGAGCGCGAATCCACCTCGCCAGTGCGCGCACGAATCTTCCAGTGCGTGGATGGTGCGCGAATCCTAGCCTTGCTCCCTCACTTCAGATTCCTGGATAGACTGCTTTTCCCGGATTCATACATCGGGCGAAGGGTCGTAGTGCCAAGGATGCCTTCATTGTTGCCGAAATGGGCTTGTGGCATCTTGGTGGAAATCGGAACTTTTCTTTTGTTTTGGGCCTTGTGCCCGGCTTAGGGTTTGGGGTTGAGGGGATCGATCACTCAGGACGCCGTGGCTCCACCTGGGCGAGCTGAGCACGATAGAGGTCTCCACCATGGTGGTCCTCCAGATCGACCAATTCTGCGAGTGCTTGCACCGAAGCTGGGACAACTATCAAGCGGCGCAGTCCTTTGCTCATCGCTACGTGCGGGTTATGACCAAGTTAGTGGCCGTCACTGACCTCTGGCGGTTTGACCTCGCTGGCGAAGATTGCGAAGATTGCGATGGGCAGTGCCCGGAAGATGCCGCAACCAGAAGTCGAGGATTCAGGGCCCACAGCAAGTCCTCGTCTGGCAGTGGGCTATCAGGCCTGTCCCAATTTTGGAAGAGGCGGGGCTGCCTGTGCGTTTCATGGAGGTCTGCAAACATGAGAACACTAAGAGTTTCAGCCACCATACCCTCAGCCCAAACCCTAAACCCTAAACCCTCCCTAAACCATAACCCGACACCCTAAACCTCCCCCCCCCCCAAATCCTGCATTCAGCTTCCAGGAAGGCCAGCCCTGTCCCGGCCAGCTTCTCCCAAGTGAAGCCTGCTCCGATGCTGCAGTGCCACGTTTGCAAGTCTGGTTTTGGGAGTTTCGGGGTTGTTGTTGTTGTTTTTGTTTTTTTTTAGGGGGGGGGGGGGGAGGGGGGGGGGGGGGGGAAGGGGAAGGGGGGTGGGGGGGGGGAAGGGGGGGAAGGGGGGAAGGGGGGGGGGGGGGGGGGGGGGAAGGTGGGGGGAAAGGTGGGGGGGGGGGAAGGGGAAGGGGGGTGGGGGGGGGGAAGGGGGGGGGGGGGGAAGGGGGGGGGGGGGGAAGGGGGGGGGGGGGGGGGGGGGGGGGGGGGGGGAAGGGGGGGGGAAGGGGAGGGGGAATATTGGCGGTCTTGGGCTGGGGCTTTTGGGGTTTTTAGGGCTTTGGCGGCTTCCGAGGCCTTTGGTTTTGGGGTTTTGGGTGAAGTATTCTTCAGGGAAGTGCGGGGGTCAGCCATCAGCGGTTTGTCCCCGCGCCTTTATTCGTTCTGGGTTTGGAACCCTTCCCACCGTCAAGGCTGTGGCATGTTGGTTGGGTTGATTTCCCGGTATGCCGTTTCCCTTGTTTTCCGGTCAGCCAGAGAGCAGCAGAAGTAAAGACTTCCTAAACCCCAAAACCACGACAACCCCCAAAAGAGAGCATCGGCATTCCCCTTGTAATGCCTGCAATCCGCTTCCTTGGGAATAATGATGATGTAGTGGCCCTGAACCCTAGTGTAGGAACAGTCATAAGCTTCGGCAAACGCTTCGGCAGGTGAGGCATGCGCTGTCGATGGTCAAGAATTGTCTGAGCCAGTTGCCGCAGCAGTAGCAGCAGTAGTAGTGGAAATGGCAGCCTCAAGGCGTACAGTCAAACTTTTACACAGTAGCATACAACTTTTCCCAGCTTCTCGGGTCGCTGTCCAGTCTGCGAAGTGCAGCCGAAATCCCGAGATGTCGCGACGTGTTTCAGGGCATTTTTCAACGATCCTGAGTCTTCTTGGGCCTGTGTCTCCACAGTTTACATCAGGATCATGAAGCTGCCCCGACGGTGGCAGTGCGCGGGCCGATCCCCACATGCCATCAACATCCAAAAGTGCCTGGCTTCATGAACAAAGCATCTTCCATACTCTCAAGGCCTATACGGAACTTCATATGTGCAGAGGAACGCTCCCCCAAATGCAAGCCTTGAGTGCATGTACTTGAGAAATCACTTGTACTCACCTGCCCGATGTATATTGTTGGGCTTACTACTTCGAGAATAGGCCTGGCAGGTCAAGCCCTAGCTCCTCAAATGTCGGACCTATGAACGCCCCGCGCCTGCATGTCTGCATGCTTCCTCTTGCCTTCTTCCACAGACCCTGACTGCCAAGGTCAGACAGGATCAGATAAGCCAAGATTTGCCCAACCATTTTCCGCCCATAGTTTGGACCGTGCTCTGTCCTTTCGATTTGCAGACCGGAGCAGCCAACAAGGGATTCACCCGCGACTGTGGCAGCCTCTCGGTCTACCCTTCCTTTATGATGCACCGCCGCGGCTCCTAGGTCGTGTAGGTCGCAAGACCGGTGGATTGGATCTTTCTTTCCCAGTTGCGTAGAGATCCTGGAGACTCAGCGGGGCCTGCACAAGCAGATGTGGAAAATGCTCAAGAGCAGAAGGTAGAGCATATCCTGCGCAGGTACCACTCAGTCCTCATCAGAAAGTGTGCGGCCACTAGAAAACATGATGCACCGCCGCAGCTCCTGGGTCGGGTAGGTCGCAAGATGGTGGATTTGATCTTTCTTTCCCAGTTGCGTGCAGATCCTTGTGAGACTCAGCGCGGGGCCTGCACAAGCAGATGTGAAAAATGCTCAACAGCAGAATAAGGTAGAGTATATCCTGCGCAGGTACCCACAGTCCTCATCAGAAAGTGTGCGGCCACTAGAAAACATGATGCACCGCCGCAGCTCCTAGGTCGTGTAGGTCGCAAGATGGTGGATTTGATCTTTCTTTCCCAGTTGGTGCAGATCCTTGTGAGACTCAGCGGGGCCTGCACAAGCAGATGTGAAAAATGCTCAACAGCAGAATAAGGTAGAGTATATCCTGCGCAGGTACCCACAGTCCTCATCAGAAAGTGTGCGGCCACTAGAAAACATGATGCACCGCCGCAGCTCCTAGGTCGTGTAGGTCGCAAGACCGGTGGATTGGATCTTTCTTTCCCAGTTGCGTAGAGATCCTGGAGACTCAGCGGGGCCTGCACAAGCAGATGTGGAAAATGCTCAAGAGCAGAAGGTAGAGCATATCCTGCGCAGGTACCACTCAGTCCTCATCAGAAAGTGTGCGGCCACTAGAAAACATGATGCACCGCCGCAGCTCCTGGGTCGGGTAGGTCGCAAGATGGTGGATTTGATCTTTCTTTCCCAGTTGCGTGCAGATCCTTGTGAGACTCAGCGGGGCCTGCACAAGCAGATGTGAAAAATGCTCAACAGCAGAATAAGGTAGAGTAGATCCTGCGCAGGTACCCACAGTCCTCATCAGAAAGTGTGCGGCCACTAGAAAACATGATGCACCGCCGCAGCTCCTAGGTCGTGTAGGTCGCAAGACCGGTGGATTGGATCTTTCTTTCCCAGTTGCGTAGAGATCCTGGAGACTCAGCGGGGCCTGCACAAGCAGATGTGGAAAATGCTCAAGAGCAGAAGGTAGAGCATATCCTGCGCAGGTACCCCACAGTCCTCATCTGAAGGTGTGCGGCCACTAGAAAACATGCCGTGTAGGTCGCAAGATGTTACTGTTATTTTGGCTTTTTATCAGTTGCATACAGATCGCCCCGCTGCACAAGCAGACGTGGAATGCTCAAGAGCTTAAGGTCGAGGATATCCTGCGCAGGTACCACTCAGACCTCATCAGAAAGTGTGCGGCCACTAGAAAACATGATGCACCGCGCCGCAGCTCCTAGGTCATGTAGGTCGCAAGATGGTGGATTGGATCTTTCTTTCCCAGTTGCGTGACTCAGCGGGGCCTTCACAAGCAGATGTGGAATGCTCAAGAACAGAAGGTATAGAGTATGTCCTGCACAGGTACCACTCAGTCGTCATTAGAAAGTGTCCGGCCACGAAAACACGCGCAGCTCCTGGGTCGTTTAGGTCCTCGTCTGCTAAGCATGAAGATAGCCCCCTTCCGTAGAGTTGTAGCACAGCGCCTGCCCGCATGACCTCCTTCCTCAGATGGTGATGATGCCTGGAGCTTGCAAGCCATCAACTGATGCTTCAGATGCCGGCAGCTTCGCTTGCCACGGAGCAAAGCCGATCCAATTTGCAGCCTGAGCCAGTCGAGCTACATGCGTTTCATGCGAACCTTCTGCGGGGCTTTTGCAATGACAGTGGTGTTCCAGAAGTTGACGTCCCTTGTCTGAATGAGCCTGCCGAGAAGCTTACAGCTTCAGAGCTGTGCGAAGTGAAGCGGGAGCGCGATCAAGCTTGGAAAAGGGCGCAGTCCCTCGAGCACAGCCTAGAGATAGAGCGCCACACGTCCCGGGCTGTGGCCACAGAAGCGGTTGAGGCACAGGAGATTTGGGAAGCCCGTGTCGCTGAGTTGATGAGTGAACTGGCAGAATCTTCTCGATTGCACCACAAATACCACAACTTTGTGGGGGAGCATCAGGAGCACAGACACGCGCCTTGCATTCACGAGAAGATGCTGCTGGCCGTCTGTCAAGGTGAGGAACTCAAGCGAAGGTCACCACCACACTGCCCTTACCGCTCACCCAGTTCCGAGTGCCTGCAGACGCGCTCCTTCGTCTCACAAGGAACTATTCAGGGAGCGCCCTGCCATACACGGGAGAATGCAGAGGTGCTGGAACGGCTTCTGCACATCACGGAGGAACTGCAAGGGGAGAGCGCTGAGAAGGAAGCGTCCGCCCTGCAGGCGAGGGTTGGAGATGCTTGCAGCGTGAGTGGGGGTTCTGTAGAGCCATAGACTTCCCAGAAGGTCATTCACACGGGTATGTCCCCCCAATAGGGATACCCTCAATATAGTCCTAATTACCCCAAAAGGGTACACCCATTTCCGGAAACTTCCACATGAACGTTGCCAGGCCCAGGAGACCCTTGCAAGCCTGCGCCAAGAGTTGGCAGCGTCGCAGAAGCAGAGCTCGCGGTGCCAAGAAGAGCAGCGCCATGCGGAGTCGACACTTGGCTGAGATGTTCCCCCTGATACTAACGGTCCTGAATAAGGATGATCATCGGGGGTTCTATAATCCCAAGAAAGGACTCTGATTAGTATAAGGGGGAACATCCCAACATCACGCGAGAGTGGACTTTTGAGGGCGTTGATCTAAAACCTAAAGTATCGTAAGTTGAATCCAAAGGTCCGTATCTGGAATGCCTAGTTATATTTGTAGAAGACAAATCTGGGTAGCTCTGAGATGCAATCTGTGGGGAAATGGGAGTGCGTTCTGCGCCCCGTCGAACATGGCAAAGCAACGTGTAGTTCACGAACTCCTGGAAAAGCTGGGCGCGAAAATCGCATGAAAGCGGCGCGAGAATGGCGGGAAAGTGCGTGGCGGGTAAGCTCGTGATAGCCGAGACGAGGCCCATTCCATTCCCAACGCCTCCCCCCCCTCCCCCCCAACCACTGCCACAGCTGCCACCACCCCCCTCGTCCACTCAACTGGCCTCAAAGCAACTGTACACTGTACACCATTTCGGGCCATTCGTTCTGCAGTAATATGCAGCCAATGCAGCATATCATTCTTGTATGAGGCACACATGAGGCAACTGCGGAAAAGATCCCTGAAAGCGGCCTTGCTCAGATGAAAGCAGCTTAGATCAACTCCCCGGAGCATATAAAGCTGTGAGTCCAAATCCAAGGAAGGTCCGTGGCCTGCGGCAGGAGCCAAGAAACTTCGGTTTAGGGTTTGGGGTTTGGGGTTTGGGGTTTAGGGTTTAGGTTTAGGGTTTCTTCTTCTTGATGTTAAGCACCCCACGTTGCCACTTGAGGAGCTACATGCCATGCAGGCACGTTGTGAACAGATGGAGTCCCAGCACGCAGTCCTCCTCTGTCGACTGCAAGAGGTTGGCTTTTGGGGGGGCCTTGTGCGGGGGCAATTCGTCTCTGGCTCTGGGAGGGTGGGATTGTGGGCCTAATCAGGGTACCCTAACGAGGCCCCGGCTGCACTTGGCTTTCAGAAGAGCCCACTCAGCCGTCTAATCTAACAACTGGCAACGTTGCGGCTTCTGCTCAGAAGTTCGAGGGCCTCCATGTTGATCATGTGATGTAGTTCCATGTCAGCTTGATCCGAAGGACACCGCGGCAAGGACGGAACTGCTCTACGAGGTTCAGCGGCAGCTGTCGGAGGCCAAGGAGCAGCTCGCGGAGAGCAGATGCGCGAGCTTGGCGATCCAAGCGGAGCGGGCGGAAATGCTGCAGCAGAATGCCCAGGGAAGCGAGGCCTGTGCAGAGCTAGAGTTGCGCCTGGAGCTCCAGCATCGACAGTCCCTGCAATTGCGGGCCGAGTTAGAAGCCGAACGAGCAGAACGGCACTGGCAAGGTTCCTACCCGTTGCAGCTCCATTCAAGAGACAGCATTGGGATGAACTCACAGGTGCACCCAACCCGAGATTTGGGGGACGTGGGGCTTGCCGTTCCGGGGTTTGGTACTTCCAAGGGGTCCAAGATCAAGCAGGCCTTGATCGGTGAGGCGAGCTCTGAGCCTGGATGTGACATGCGATATCCGGCTGCAAGCTGCTCGGTGAATGTGGTGAATGCCGTGACCTCCGCACAGCCATATTCAGCTGCAGAAGAGATTGTCGAGACAATCCCCCTTCTTCCACCTCCAAAGGTCATCAGTGTGGCTGGTGATGCTGAGGACTCAAGTTTGAATATGTCACGGCACTCTGGTTCTCCAATTGCTTCAGGAAGCACAAGCATAGCACCCAAGCAAGCAGGGGCTCTGCACGACCAGAGCATGAAGACTCGAGTACACTATTTGGATGCAAGCCTGGATATGCAGGCGGAGCGAGAGCAGATGGGACCGGTGCACGATAGAGCTCATGACGAGCACTACATGTACAGCGTTGCGAATGTTTCACGCAGTGATATTGTACAGCGTGAGCCGCTTGTATGTCCTCGTGTTTTGCCTGTCCCTAGCACTGCTGACTGTGGCCCACAAGGCCAGGTAGTGATGCGTGCGTTGCCGCTGCGGACTACCAGTCATGCTAATGCCCTGCAAAAAGATTGCGACATATCGTGGCTCTTGCAAGTTCCGTTGCTTCAAGTTTCTTTGCATGGTTTCGACAATGCGTCCTACTCATGAGGCTTACATCCTGTTACGGGTTTGACACCCGCACTCCACATCTCACAAGATCCCACAATAAATGCTACTACACAAGTTCCAATGGCATTGTTGCAGGTTCAGTCATTTGTCTCCAATCCATCGTCTGAACGTAACATCTCGATTGCAGATGGGTTGCTGAGCATAGAACGATATCCTTGCAATGAGACGCGAGTCATCACGCGCCCTTGGCATCTTCGCTTTCTGCCATGACTTCCACCACGGGCCGCCCACAGCGCAAGAGACAGGCGCCCCGAACCGGTGAGTGCAAGATCGCGGGTCTATATTAGGTCATTAGGTAGATCCAGTCATTCTTGCCTGACAAGGTTTATTAAAAGTGCGCAGTGCCAGGTTGTGACGCTCCAACAAAGAAGAGCCATCAGTTCGGAAATATCCTCCCCTTAGGCGTAGCCTTGTGGCAGCAACATGCCTTCGCTGCCAAGCATGAAGCGCTGACACGCGCATGTCGTACATGCAGGGTTCACATGGAACTTGGACCTAGCTTCAACAGCGTCTCTCAAAGTTGGTGCCCATGTTTGCATCAGTACTTCATGGGTTCCCCTAGTTCATTATCCCCAGATAGCCTTCATTATGGGGGGGAACCTAGGGGGGGTAGTAGAGAGGGGGGTAGTGCCCCTAATTAAACCCTGAACCCTAAACCCTGAACCCTAAACCCCGAACCCTATAAGGGAACCCATGAGTACTGTAGTATCCCACTCCTCTGCCGAAATGGGCACCAGGCCGCGACAGATGTGGGGGGCGACCCGCTGTCATCCACGCATGTGGCGCGAGTCTTGGGAAGTTTTGTCGCGAGTTCTTGCCTAAGAGTTTCTCACAACGTTCCGGGTTTAGGGTTTAGGGTAGTCTAGGATTTAGGGTTTAGGGTTCCAGTGGTACCCTTTACCCTCTTTTTGGGCTATGGGTTCCCTTATAAAATAGCCAACCCAAAAGAGGGTGCCCTTATTGCAATATGGTTACTGGGCTACTATGAGTTCTGGCCCAAGGGTTTCTCACAACGTTCCGGGTCTTGCTGTGCTTCGATTTTTGGGTACCATGGGATTAGCTACGATTCGCGAGCACGCAACTTGTTGGTCACCATAGCTCTACCGTGGTTGCTGGAATTGTCAGGGAGCGGAAGAAGTTGATGAAGATTACGGCATCGTTGATGGCATGGCTGCCAAACTGCATATGCAGGACTTTACTGCAAGAAGTCTGAGAGCAAAGCTCACAAACCATGTTGGTCAGCTTTGGACAGGACTTGATGGATCGCCATGCGCAGTCGCCCGCCCGGCTTCAGGGTGCTGTGCAAAAGCAACACAAAAGGGTCTCGGCTTTGAAGGACCCCTTCCCGCCCACTGCCCACCCCCCCCCCCCATGCCCACTCTCGTTAATATAGGGGAGTTGTGGGGTACCAGATTCTTTGTTGGTACTCAGGCGTGCCTTGATGAAGCAGCCTTCCTCTCAGACTCGCATGCAGCTGTTCTTTATTCTTGCGTTGGCTTGAAGGTAGTATCGGTGCCAGTATTGCTGTTCCTTCGTTCCCTGCTCCTAGCCAACAGTAAGTTCCACGTGGCGCCGGACTTGTGCTGTCTGTTTGCCAGCTATTTGCGCTCGCTATGCCCCTGAGGTCCAAGCGAGTGCAGCGCAAGATCTCACAGTCGGACCCTCTGACATAATGATAAATGAATATAAATATAAATATACATATAAATACAAATATATATATATATATATGTACACACAGAAAGAGACACATAAGTGTATGTTGTATTTGTACAGTTCGGATTGTAGGCTTTCCGAAAAAAAACACCCTTCGCAAAGGGCTGGGGAGGGAAGGGGGTGGCCCGGTTGCTATCAGAGCCGCCGCCAAGGTTCCGCGTTGCCATGCAAGAAATCACAGGCGTGTGGATTGGGATTTAGGGGTTTGGGGGTTTAGGGTTTAAAGTTTAGCGGTGCTTGTGCAGATGGAATCAGCTTGACAGAGTCTAAACCCTAAACCCTAAGCCCTAAACCCTAAACCCTAAACCCTAAACCCTAAACCCTAAACCCTAAACCCTAAACCCGAAAGCGAGCTTTCGGAAAGAAACCGCCTTCTTCGACATCATGATTGCTGTGCTCGTTCTTGCGGACACAGCGTCTTTCTCAGAGTTTGCAGAGGAGTCATGCTGCAAACGCTCACCACCAGCACCACCACCAGACTTGTGCAAGGCCTGTCTGATCATCCAGCAAGAGTGGCAGTCCGAGGCATCGGAGATTAGCAGTCATGACGTGTGATGATGCCGGGTGCGCTGCTAACTTCTTCCGGTAGCCATCCTAGCTTCACAGGACGGGACCCTGGATGATGCTCAGCTTTGGCTGCACTGAACTCAACAAGAGATCTACAGAGCATGCATGGATGCGATGGGGTTTAGGGGTTTAAGGGTTTAGGGTTGGAAGTTGTGCAGACTTACATGGTATCGACCTGTTAAACGACTGGGGCAAGGCGTGGAACGTCAGCAGCCATCATCACAACCTTCGGAGTGGAATTCCTCGCCGCAAGCCTAGATCTGCTAAAATCGTTTACTTCCTTGCGTGCGCGGCCAGCTCGGGTCGCCCGAGGCGCGCTGCATTGCTCAGATTGGTCGTGGCTATTCCTGGCCATGGACTTGGGTCGCACTGGTTGCGCGTGGCGTGCGCGGGCGGAAATACAAGCCCTCGCCTGTGACCAGGATGTTGGTGATAGATGGCATCGTTGTGATCGGATCCTTCGTTGAGGTGTCCATATCCCAGAACGTCTCGACACCTTCAGCATGGCTTTGCTATTGCATTATTATTATTAATACTATTATTATTGTTATTATTATTATTGTGGCCGCAGCGTGCTTATTGAACAAGCACAACACGGCTGAGGTTCTGGACAGCGTTTGCGCCCAGTTCGTCCCCAGGCCAGCTGCAGCCCGAGTAAGATCACGCTCAAGAAAGCAGTTCATGCCTATGTTTCACTCAAAGGTTGGCCTCAAGTCCCGCAACGCAAGCTTGTCCTTTGCTCTTGCTTGCTGTTCTCATTGTCCTCCTTACAGTCGTATCTTGTTGTGTTAGCAGGTCACTGTGAGCTGGCATCAGTACAATCCAAGCAGCGAGCGGCATTCTGCAGATCTACTTTGGATTCGTCCTCTTCGAGGATTGCGGCTTCTCCGAGCCATTCGCAACGCTGTGGCCAGGCACTCAGACAAGGATCACGCCGGCGTAAGTTTCATCTGAGCCGGGATGTGCACACCCGCAGTTCAGAGTCATGGCTACTAGTAGCTACTTCTGGCCTCAAGAAATCTGTCATTGTCACATTGTCGTGGCGACAGTCCAGCTGCCTTCGGCGGTCATCGGCAGCCAGCATAGCCCTCGCTGGCCTTGCCAGGCCCGAACTGGGTCTAGGGTTTAGGGTTTAAGGTTTAGGGTTTTGGGTTTAGGGTTAAGGGTTTAGGGTACAATGGCTACAATCAGTAATTACTCTTGGCCCAGCGGAAGAAGCTTGTTGGTGCCTTGTAGTGCGTGAGCTGCGTTACACCTTGGAAAGCCTGACGCTTTTCCAAGCGAGGCAAGTCAAGTCAAATATGAGAGATGACGTGGGCTGCATGTGGCCCCCCCGCAACGGGAAATAGAGAGCGGGTCTGGGAATTTGTATCGCCTCCTCTTCTCTTCCCTCTTCTCCTCTTCCTCTCTTCTTCTCCTCTCCTCCTTTTCTCCTCTAATTCTCCTCTTCTTCTCTTCTTCTCCTCTTCTCTTCCTCCTCTTCTCCTCTGCTCTTCTTCTCTCCTTCTTTGCTCTCCTCCTCTTCTCCTCTTCCTCTTTTCCTCCTCCTTCTTTTCTCCTCCTCTTCTCCTTTTCATCAGGCATGAGATGTCGGTACTCGCAACGAACGAGTGCCATCTTTCCAGCCGCTTTCCCGAAGCAAAAACTCCAGCTTAAGGAGACTCTGCTTATTTTCGGGGAAATCCCCATGGTTGAGGTTCATCTAAATTGCCGGGCTCTTTGTTGTACTCGAAACATACTGCATACCATACTCGTAGAAACCCCAAAAGGAAGCATTGATTTTGCAGAACGCCCCACCACCAGAAGTGCGGGAGGTGTGCGAAGCCGATGCTGCTTGCCCTGGCGCGGCACTTAACCTTGAGAGTTACTTGTATGAGGGTTTTGGGGTTCAGGGTGTTATGGGTATCATCGACTTTTCGTGGGTTCAGAACGCCTTGAGGAAGGGGTGGGCAATGTTGAGTTGCCAAAAATATGCTTCCTAGCACTCCGGAGAGCTCCTTTTGAGGTTTTATGGGTACCTCCCTTCAAGGACCCTAAGAAATTGGGTTCAGAAGTGCGCTGCAGACGATAAGCCGCTAAGCCCCTCGGCCGCATGGCCCTAGCCCTAAACCCGGAATCCGAAACCGCTAATCTAAGGGTAGTTCTATGGGCCCTTAATATGGTCCCTTACCTCCTTTAAAGGGTTCTGAAGTATGGGCAGTTGGGTTTTATAGGGTATATAGTGAGTCTATACGGGGTTCCTCTTTTAAGGTCCCATGCTAAGGGACCAGAACCCTAAACCCTAAACCCTAAGGCCTAAACAGAGACCCGAGGTCGATAAGCCGGCAAGCCGATGTGCTTATTGGCTTACTGGCTTGGCTTATCAACCTTGGGTCTTTGTCAAGGGGGCTGAGGCTTTGGGGTTTGGGGTTTGGGGTACAGGGTATAGGGTATAGGGTTTAGGGTTTAGGGTTTAGGGTTTAGGGTTTAGGGTTTAGGGTTTAGGGTTTAGGGATCGGCTGAACAGGCGATGGGTTCATCGGCGTAGAGCAGTGTGAGACTGAAAGAGGCATGCACACGAGGCTGTTTCGCTACCCCGGACTGCATGACTATCATCATCATAGGACGATATTCGGCATCCGTGAAGAAACCCTTATCCTACGGGTAGGGGGCTTAGGGAGGGAATGTAGGGTTCGGGCTGATGAAGAAGGCAAACATGCGCACCAAGGTCTTGACAAGCATCGTGTTTATGCTTTCCTCAGTGATCGTGACTCTTCAGGCCGCGGGCAGATGGGTTTGCATTGCTGCTTTGTTGTATGATGGCGTGAGCAATTCTTGCAGGAACGCTTGCTTCTCAATACTGTATGTGAGAGGGATCGAGGAATAGCAACGCAGGTTCCTGGCTTGTTGGACGAGATTGAAACGGACGAGGTCAAGTACAACTGGCACTTTGGCCATGGCAGACAGCGAAACGGCTGAGTGCCCTAAACCAGTTTCATTTTCAAGTTGCTTAAACCTCCTGAAGGTGCAAAAGGTCCACCCCCTAATGAAACCCCTAAGCACCTAACTCTTGAAACACGTTAAGTCGCAGGATGTATGTGCCAGTTGGGATGTTCCCCCTTATACGAACAGCCCTCAATAAGGATTATAATCGGGGGTACTTTCTTCCCTATCAAGGACTGTTAGTATAAGGGGGAACATCCCAATGTGCCAGGATAAAAGTACTTGACAAGTTTGGGACGGTGTTCGACGCCACGGCCACACTCATGGGAGCCCGAAACTCGGGACTTCAGCTCAGAACTTTCCCGCAATGACGCCAAACATATAGCAATATACGAATGTACTAAGCATATAGAGATGTAGTAGTACACTAGTACAATAATACGATCATGTTAGGAATGTAGTAGTCTCACATCGCAATAGTAATAATCTAAGGCTTCAGGACCTGCAGAGGTTGCGGGGGGCTATTGTACTACTACATGTTCATATTTTATTATATGAATATCTAGCTATTATTGCGATATCAGATTGCCATATTACTAGTATGATCGTGTTTTTGGGCTCACAGCGTGGAAGAGATGGCCGAGGCCATCGCTGGATCCAATGACCTCGGCTACCTCTGCATCGAGCTCTTTGCAGAGTCCGGACATGAGAGGCCTGCTAAGGGTTTGGGGTTTAGGATCTGGGATCTGGGATCTGGGATTGGGATCTGGGATCTACATACTTAGCTTGCTCTTTGCGGTGCTTCAGGGGCGGGGGGCAGAAGAGTGGATGGGACTTTGATGTGCTAAGGATCAGAAACCATCATGCAAACGCACCCAAGAAAGCTTCACGCAGCTTTCACTACGACTCATCTCGAACCATGACTTGCATGGGCGTCCCTCTCTGCCAAGTTAAAATCCGAAGCTCGCAAGCTTGACCAGATCCAACTGCTGTTTGGGCACTGGTGCCTTTGGCGCAGCGGTGCGTAGGGGTTGTGTGGGGGGTGCTGTGCGTGGCGTGCACCTGGAGCCCGGGGAGCTCTCACGGGTCTCAAAGGGATGTGCAGTTGCTCCGTTGCTCCCCAAGGCACATTGTTAGGTGTGTGGAGCCTTCAATCGTGTGGATGGCATTCCGATTTGTTTGGGCTGCGCAGGCTGCAGATTGCCCTCTTCCTGGGTACGGCTTGAAGCTGAGATGTTCGAAAGAAGCAGCCTGCGAGCCGCTTTGTCCGGTACAATGAGGTGCTCTTCTTTGTCCTCCTGATGGGCCTTAGTGCCCCACCCAGTAGCTTGAGTATATATATATATATATATAATAATCATAATAATAGTCATAATAACAGTAATAATGATAAGAATAGTAATACTTATATATATATATATATGTAGATTTGGTCCAGTCGAGCGAGTCCTGTTCCAGGCCTTGCCGGTATCATCTGTGGAGTCTTGGCCACCCAGCTGATCATCATCAAAGGCACGCAACCTCCTGGTTCCAATTCGTCTTAGGGCTTCGAGTGCCACACTGTCAGGCGACGCGGAAATCGATGGCGGCTCTGTGAGCTTTCGCAGGAACAAGCTCATCGCCGATTCCTCAAAGAAAGGATGACTGGTCTGAAGGTACGCTGCGAACCCACAGTTTAGGTTTTAGGGCTACTACCACCCCCTAGGTTCCCCCCCCACAATCAAGGCTGTTTAGGGCCATAGCCAAACTGTATCAGCTGCTCCCGAACGGCGTAGATACCTCGGCACCGAGGTTGGAAGTCTGGACAAGGCCAAAGCAACAAGCAGAGCTTGCAGCAAAAGGAAGAGTGCCACCCTTCAGCTTCCTCCGAGACATTTTGAGACTCTGTGCCGCAGCTGTGACAGGCTTTCCGAGCTGCAGGTGCTCGGCTCAGACACATTTGCTGTGGTTTTCAACAGTAAGCCCTGATCCCTGTTTACGGACTTCTTTGCTTTGTGTTTTTCATTTGTGGTAGGTGGAGTCCTTTCTGGAAGACAACATGATAGAGAATACGCGAATGAAGGCAGAACGAATGAAGGGAATGGAGAAAGGAAAGAAACGAAACGAAGGAAGAAGGAAAACACAATAGACTCTCACCCTAGGGTCCGGCTCCCCAAAAGACTCCTGAAATAGGCGTTTGCTTCTTTATTACTGCTTCTGCGGTGACATGCTTCGTAAAAATGCTGACAAGTCAGCAAGGAAGGACAGCGCGTGCAGCGCGCCCATGCACCTGACATGGTCTACTCTGTTTCCTTACATGTGTTTTAGCCATGTAACTGTAAGTGTGTACGCGTCTCCTGCTGTCGCTTCGTTGTACTGCATCCAAAAACTCTCCCACGTTCGATAAGTTCAATCAGCACTTCATTATGACTGGGCTGACTGTATATGTAACTGCTTTACTTGTGTGCATACTCTACATATATTGGTAATGTAGGATATGCTCTGTGTTTGCAAGTGTTTGTTTTCAAGGAACATGGTCTGATTTGCAATAAAACGAAAAATCAGCCAGATCGCAATTTGACAGATATTCATATTTACAAACCTTTTCAGTGCCGTGTAAGGTCACACTTGGTGTTTCCTGCTAAGGTTTACACTTAGGGCTATTAAACATAGAGATACTGACTTCAACTCAAGATGCAGCAAGAGATCGCAGGTGCATCTCGGCTCTCTTAGTAGCTGAACGAGTACGCTCTACACTTTTTGGGATACTACAAGATTCCCTTGTAGAACCGAACGTGTGCACTTTTTTGGGGGGTTAATGAACTCAGCAGCCAAGCTCTTGATGTTAGAAGGCAACTCGTTTTGCGGCCTAAGGCCACGGACCTGCTGACAACATAGATTGGAACGACATCCGTAGCACCTTGGCTGTGCCGCTGGACCGCCGGGTCGGTTGGGCTTTAGGGTTTAGGGTTTAGGGTTTGGGGTTTGGGGTTTGGGGTTTAGGGCTCAGGGTTTCGCCACAGTCTCGGCTCCAGGACGACACGGCGGTGGCTGACACCGAGAAGGTCAAGGAGGAGCTGAACGAGCTGCTGGTGGCGAAGCCCGGAGAAGGCGCTGCTGGCGGCCCCGAGCATGACGATGCAACCAAGGAGCGCCGGCGGTTTAGGGTTGTGGGTTTAGGGTTCCGGGTTTAGGGTTTAGGGTTTATAGGGTTTATAGGGTTTATAGGGTTTATAGGGTTTATAAGGTTTATAGGGTTTATAGGGTTTATAGGGTTTATAGGGTTTATAGGGTTTATAGGGTTTATAGGGTTTATAGGGTTTATAGGGTTTATAGGGTTTATAGGGTTTATAGGGTTTATAGGGTTTATAGGGTCTAGGGGGGAATAGCGGCAGCAACGGCAGCAGCAAGAGCAAGAGCAAGATGAATATGAGAAAGGAAGAAGAATCAGAATCATGTTCGTGCGAAAGACCATGAGAACAGCCAGAATATTTTTCTTCAGAAAAGGACAAAGAGATAGGAGAATAGTAAGAAAGCACTAAGTGCCCTGTATTGCCTTCCCAGGAGCTCAGCCTGGACGCATGGCAGGAGCGTGTGGAGCAGATGGGCGAGGCCAGGCTCGTAAACCGGTTCCCCGACCACCACCCTCTATACTACACCCCCCCTAGGGTTTAGGGTTTAGGGTTTAGGGTTTAGGGTTTAGGGTTTAGGGTTATACTAACCCCCCCCTCTCTATACTACAGGGTACAGGGTACAGGGTTTAGGGTTTGGTTCCCCCCATAATCAAGGCTGTTTAGGGATTAGTAC
The DNA here is from genome assembly GCA_905221605.1 of Symbiodinium natans. Taxonomy (NCBI): domain Eukaryota; class Dinophyceae; order Suessiales; family Symbiodiniaceae; genus Symbiodinium; species Symbiodinium natans. Next base: position 209,145 of record CAJNDS010000021.1, read on the forward strand.
TGCAAGCCCAATAAGGATACTGCCCTCCCCCCCCCCCCCCCCCCAGGTTCACCCCATAATGAAGGCTGTTGAGGGATAATTACGGTCAAGAAGGCGGGGGAACCTAGGGGCGTAGTATAGAGGGGGGTAGTCGGGAGGCCAATGGTAAACCATCAACACCCCGGATCCCAGAAAGGAGGAGTTGGACGACAGCGAGATTGAGGAGCTCTCGAAGTATCGCTGTAGCCTTCATGACAAGGCAAGCAAGACACCGGAACTTGGGTCGAACTTCTGTAGGCCCTGGCTACCCTGCACCCTAAAAACCCAAGAACCACCTGACCCATGTCAAAGTTCAGATCTCTTGCGCCGCAATTCAGGGAGTCACCATGGAGGACAACGCCTCAGCTTCACAGAATGTTGCGCGTTCGCCGTGCAGCGTCTTCGACCTCAGGTTCTCAAGTCTGCTTACCATGAGATGGCGCTCTTCGGTCCTGTCTGCAGACGGCTTAGCCACGCAGCCACTGTAAAGGCTTATAAGGGAACTGTCACAACGCTTCTTACGACACCATGGCGGTGTACAGGTGTAGAAGATTTCATCCTTAGCGTCTTCAAGCACGCTTCAAATGTCAAGACGCTACCGATCCTCGCATTCAACCACCAGCAGAACAAGGCGCGCAATGCACGCCACACAGGCGACCAGTAGAATTCCGGCAGACGCGCCACGTGCCGAGGTTTATTCTCGGCTGCTTCTCAATGGGTCTGCACCTTTGCGACACCTTGGGAAGAGAAGAGCATTCCCGCGCCCATTGTGTCTACTGAGGCAGGTTGTTGACGACGGGCTGAGAGAAGTGCAGTTCGGCCCCCGGACTTGCACGGTACGCCTCGATGAGAAGCCCCTCTAAACAGCGAAGCGATGTAAAAGAGGGCAAGGGTCGGACAGCGACCCTGAAGAAGCAACCGATGCCCCAGAGAGAAGGCTGATGGAATTCTAAGGTCCAAGGCTTTTCTTCCGTCTTGGGACAGTGCGCTTACCATCCCCCCTCTCCCATGCCCAAGATGCCCGAGGACTCGGATTGGCGCGCTCCAGGCACTTTTGCCCGACATGATCCAAGAAGCAGAGGCCGAAACATCCTAGAAAGCACTCGCCTGCAGTCTCCAGACTCCTGGCTCTTTCAGTACTCGTAGGAAGCCTAGCAAGGTAGAAGCCAGTATCAATCAAACCAATCCTGACATGCCTTCGCAGTCTGCAGACTTCTCTAGCTTTGGAGTGCGTGGTACATTTTGAGGAGGTGGCCGTCACGTCCGGCTACAGAAGTGAACAAAGCCCGAGCTTCAAAACCCAAAGCCCTAAACGACAGCGAGTCCAAAATGATCGTCGGACTCGTCAGCTCTTTGGCGGAGGCCACTTCGAAAGACCTGTCTGAGCTGGTGGCGTTGGAGGCTCCTCATCGTATCAAGCAGCGGCAAAACCGCACCTGGTTTTGCTTCGTTTTCTGGGGGGGTTGGGAGGGGGCGGGGTTGAGGGCGGCGGGGGGGGTTGGGGGGAAGGTAGGGGTGGGGGGTAGGGAGGTTGGTTCCATCACTGTTGACCGAAAACATTGGAGGAGAGGGGGTTCAGAACATGGTTTAGCTTGAGTGGGTCTTGCCCGGGCCCGAACCCAAAACTCTTAAAGCGTTCGCCCAAAACCCCTGAACCTGCGGCCTAAAGCAGTGCCATCCAAAGCCGTGTTATTAAAACTTCCAGAGCAGTGCAGTCCAGGGCAGAAGCTAACACTCGTAAACTGTACGCCCAAAACCCCCGACCGACGCTCAAAGCATCTCCTAAGCCGTGTGCCGTATACCCTAAACCCCAGAACTTTGTAATCCTAAACCCTTCAAACTGTCAACCCCGGTCCCAAAACCAAAACACGACGCCCTCCACCCCGAACCCAGCACAGCTTCTTTCCCGCCATGCTCTCTTGAAGACCATGTGCATGTGCTCTTATTGCGTTGTCGGTTTTGGGGTAGACTTACCCTTTGCCTCACAGAGGGTTACCGTTGCTCACTTGCTACGCACCCGCAAGGCTTAGATGTTTTCAGGGGCATGAGCTCAGAGGCAAAGATTTCCTTGGCAAAGCCGTTGCAAAGCTCTGACCCCGCCAAGCCGATACCTGGAAGATGCACCCCAACCAAGTTGTCCAAGTGCACCACGCTGAGCTCCCAACCAACGAAATGACCCAACAACACTTGCAAAAGCCAAACGTTTCGTAGCGACACCCTCAAAATCAGCCGTGTTTTTAAGCAGCAAGAATTAGCATTTCTACTTTCAACAAAAAAGGGTACGGCTTCACAGGCGGTGGGTCACTTTAGGTCGCTCTAGCGTCACAAACTCGAAGCCCAAACCATGCCTACCGAAGCCCTAAGCTTTGAGCCCGCACTCCGAAAGAGGATCGCCTCGAGAAGAAGAAGGAGGCCTGGCCAGCTTCGGATGCGAACTGCTTGTTTCTGTGATCTGGCCGTGCTCCAGTCTCAGGGGCCAGGGCTCAAGGCCTCAGAAGCAACGACACATCTGATCTCACAGAAGAAGTCAAGGCATGGTTCTACAGAAAAAGATTGCTTGGGGGGCTCATGGCTCTCCACTTCGCGCAGGCCTTGAGAGCCCTGATCGCGGAAAAGGAGCAGGTGCTTTTGCATTGCGCATTAATAGGGCCCCCCTCTTTGAAGTCAAGGTTGCCGGAGTATTCAGGACTCTGTGACTGTTTGGGGGTCCAGAGTGGGGTCCGAATTAAGTCAAATCGTCCGGGTGTCGTGAGAAAAAATGGGGTGGGGCGCTTTACAATCAATTGCCGGGCTTCGCTGTGCCTTTTAAACTCATACAAACTCATCGCTTTTGCAATCCTATAAAACACGTGGACCATTTGAAGAGAGGAAAAAAACAGCTTCGACTGTTCGGGGGGGGGGGGGGGGGCGGCAGGTCCAACAGTAAATACCATATCATTAGATTCGTATACGCCAGTGCCGCCGACCCCAGACCCAAGACAGTCGCATTGGGGCGGAAGGCAGGGTGGAGCGCGGGCAGGCGGGGGGGGCGGGGGCGGGGGGGGTGGGGGTGGGTGGGGGTGGGTGGGGGTGGAAAGGGGGGCGGCGGGGGTGGGGGGTGTGGGGGGTGATGGTAGAGGGTTGGTGTCGGATTAGGGAGTTGGGGGCGGAAGGCAGGGGTGGACTGGGGGGCATAGAGATGAAGAAGCGATGAGAGTGAGAGCGGGGGCTGTCGGATGGTGCACGATGGTGGGAGGGGGTAATGATGAGGGCTGGGGAGGGTTGGTGGGAGGGTTAGGGAGTGGGAGTGGGAGAGGGTGGGGGCGGCTGGCGGAAAGGGGGGCCTGACTCATTTGACCAGCTCTGGTGAGAGGGTTGGGGCGGAAGGCAGGGTGGAGCGCGGCGGGTGGACAGGGGAGGTGACGGTCGAGGGTTGGTGGAGTTGGGGGCGGAAGGCAGGGGAGTGATGAGAGCGGGGAGGCGGTTAGGGCGGGCGTGGATTGGAATCCCTCAAACTAGAGATTTGTCAGGGGCGGAGTAGGGGGTAGGGGCCTAGGAGGGAAGGGATGGGGGGGGTGGGGGGGGGTGGGGTTTCAGAGTCGAGGGTGGGGGGTTGAGGGCAAAGGGGGGGGGAGTGGAGAGCGGTGAGACGGTGAAGGGCGGGTCAGGCGGCATGGATTGGATCCTTGAAACACTACAGATTGGTCAGGGGCGGGAGAAAGGGCGAGGCCTACAGGGTGGGGGGGGGCCAGGGGGGTGGGGGGGTGGGGGGGGGGGGGGGGAGTGGGGGGGGGGGGGGGAATGGGGATGGGTAGGGGGTGGGGGGGTGGGGGGGGGGGGGGGGGTGGGGACTGGGGCATACAGGAGGGGAGGGGTGGTGGGGGGGGGTGGGAGGGGGGGTGGGGGGGGTGGGGGTTTGGGGGGGGGGGTGGGATGGGGGTGGGGTGGGGGGTTGGCGGGGGGTGGGGTGGCGGGTGGGGGTGGGGGGGTGGGTGTGGTGGGGGTGTGGGGTGGGAGGCGGGGGGGGGTGGGGAGGGGGGGGGGGGTGGGGGGTGGATGGTGGGGTGGGCTGGGGAGGGGGGGGGGGGGCCCAGGTGGGGGGCGTGGGGGGGTGGGGGGGGTGGTCGGGAATGCGCTGGACCCTTTAAACCGCCTGAATGGATGGGGTGGGGGGGAGTCAAAGGTCCAATTCAAGGCGTCATGGGTGAGGGCGATGGGTGGCGGGGTTTGGGCATGCACTGAAGCCAAACAATGCAAAAACACTCCAATTCAAGGTGTCATGAGCAGCATGCTGTGAGAGCGGGTGAGGGCGGTGAGGGCGGTGGGGGGTCTTCACTGACGCCGCCCTGCTACCGCTGGGGTCGGCGGATAAAACTTGTATTAATATTGCATTTCTTGAGTATTTCATGATTACTATTATGGTGTCGGGGCCACTGGGATGGGGCAAGAGGGTGTTACAGAGCAGCGGATCAGAATATGCCGCAAGACTTGAAGAAGTGACAGCTTAGCTTTTTACATCCCTGCAAAACCCAACAGTCGGCGAGGAGCAAGGCCCCACGCAGATTCCGACGGAGGAGTTGGTCCAGGCTGGGATGGGTCCAGATGGGTTCAGATTGCGTTCAGATGGGTTCAGATGGGTTCAGATGGGCTTTGGGTTCAGGGTCAGCTCAGACAGCCCATCATTCAGATTCCGATGTCAGGCGCAGCATGATGGAGTGGCGCTGGACGAGATGCTGAAGGTGGCTCAGCTCAGCGATTAAAGTCTTAACGTCAAACCACGACTGCAATGAAACGCAAGCCCTGAAGCCCCCCCCACCGTCCGTAAAATATCTCGGGCGCTTCGCAGGACTTGGAACAGCAGGTCGCTCAAATGGAAGGCCGGCGGTCCCGCACTTTGCGTTGCTTCGGCGTTCTACCAGAAGCAGCCGTGACGTGCATAGCACCCGGCGGTTGAGGGTTTAGGGTGCAGGGTTGCAGCTCGTGACGTTCTACTTGAAAGTGGTCCACCGGCTCGAACATGCTGGGTCAGAAATGATTCAGCCCCCTCAGGGCCAACATTCATGCATGGCCAAGGCAAAGGTACAATCGGATGGCCAAGGCAAAGGTACAATCGGCACAAAACAACTGGCCAAGAAGTGCCCCGGTTGCACCCTCCTCACACCCCCCCCCCCCCTGCCGCCCCACCCCGAGCAGAATCCCCAATTTCTTGCTGTCGTGGTTGGCATCCTGCTTCCACGCCCCACTCCAAACCCGCCCCAACCTAACTGGCCTCCAGATCCTTATTAATCCCTTTTGCCTCCCAAACTAGTGACCTAAAGTGTTTGGGCAGCTTCAGGGATGTACAGGGCACAATGGCGGAAGTTTGGGGCCCAACTAACCTTGGAAGGTCATGGTGCCTCATGTGCCACTGCGGCCCCTGAGGCCTCTGAGGCCCGAAAGAGAGTCGTCATCCCACGATAAGATCGGATTTGCTTGGATGCTTGGTGGCCGTTTGCCGCGTGCGCTGAAGGACGTGGCCGCAGTCGTGAACTCTTTGGCGGATGAGATGGTTGAGCATGTCTGGCAGCTTCTGCTGCAGGCGCACCGAGCTGTTCGGCACCTTCTACGTAAATTCATGTGCTGTTTTGAAAAGCGATGATGTCCCTTGAGCTCGAAAGAATGTGACGACCTCCCAGAGCAAGATGCAAAGAGCTCACGATTCACCTCAAGTTCACAGGGCTTTCTGCATGAAGAGCTGCCTTGACAGCAGGAGCTCCAACATGCAGAGCGAGGCGTCGCAGGAAAGACAAGCCATCTCTGAGCCCTGCGCCGACGGCTTGGCCCCGGGCAGCTTGTACATACTCGCAACTGTACATAGAG
>CAJNDS010000021.1:220000-252790 GCA_905221605.1 Symbiodinium natans
CCCCTATTGTCGTAAGCTCATAAATGGAGTAAGTAGCCCGTGGCTTGCAGGGCACGTTGGGGAAACAAACATATTAAGAGTGTGTGTTGCAGGTGGACGTTGGCAGGGTCCGATCAAGGGCTTCTGACTCCAAGTTTCTTATGGCTGTTTGGGGTTCAGACCATCTTTCCAAAGATCTGATGTTGTGGTCTTGGGACGTCTTGGGTTTAAGGAAGGACCTTACACCCAAATCCAACACACCGTTTTATTGATCTTCCATGTTGCCCCGCAACGCTTGGACATCATTCCTTGCAGAACAAAGTTCGGCTCAACACATTTTTCTGTTCGCTTGAGCCGCCCTGCCATGCTTGGCTTGAGCGCTGTTGACCCACCTCTGTGTTTCATGTCTTGGGGCCAGTAAGGTTTGTTTCGAGCACTATCTTAGCTCCGCCTGTGAGAATTGCAGATTTGTTGGCCTTTTGCTCTGGATCCCCTTTAGGAATTTTAAGACAGCACCACGAAGGCATGTAGATTGCGCATGTCGTTCTGCTACTTATTTTGTGGCGCAATCGAGACTCGGTGACTTGCTGGAATGTGGCCTTCTCAGGTCGGCCACTGAGTGCCAGGAGCTCCGTGCCTTGCGCCGAGTGATGCCAACATACCAAGCGGCCAAGCATGTCACGCGGGGGATGTTTGAAGCATGCCATTTCAGGAAACCCTAAACCCTAAATCCCAAACCCCAAACCCCAAACCCTAAACCCTTACACCATGGGTGCTTTTGACAAGCGCCCTGCCGAGAGGTCGGATTCCAGTAGCAGGCCTGAGTCCTGCCGTCGCCTTACAATGGTCTGCGACCCGCACCCGGTTTTCCTGCTTCTTCGGCCGCCCGCAAGTTAGGTCTTACGGATGCCATCAGAACGACCTGGACCGAGTTTTCCGCAGTTGGGTTGGCCAATTTCCTTTCAAAACTTCAGTGCCAGCAGGAGCTTCGGGAATCTGTGTAGCCTTGCCGAGCGCAACACCCTCAAGCGGAACTTAAGGCCCGGTCATCAGGCGCCTCTTGTGATTCTTGTGAGAACGAATCTTGAGTTCGTGCGTTAAAGGTTCGGCAAGACCGGGAGCACAGACTCTGTGGGCAGCTTGTCAGAAACTCTTCAGGTGTGTGGTTGTCAGGGAGAGGGGGGAAGGTATTCTGGTTGAGGAAGGTTTTTGTGGCAGTGACAGACACACTGCCTTCGATGGCCACATGAGGGCCGTCAGCTGCCCCGCCCCCACAGGTGCCTTGCCCACTGCTCCTCCTTTCGCTAGGATCTGACTTTCGTCGCAGATGAGGAGTCGCTTCACGCATGCTCGTTCTCACCCTTCTGCACATCCGAGCACGCACGCACCTGCGCACCTATGCGCAACCATTCACGGCCACGCACGCATCGGCGCCGTGCACCGTGCATGCACCGTGCATGCACTCGAGCACTTTCACGTGGCGGGAAAAAGGCAACAGCCAAATGAGCTGCAGCTCTGTCGAGCTGCAGAGAGGCGGCCAGGTCGACGGGCAGAAGTCCCCGACTCACATAAAGTTAAAGCGGCCGTCGCACCTTTCAGGGTTTCACGCCCTGAGGCCGAGTTGCGTCGATCTCGGAACTTCAGGCGCAGCAAGTCGAAGCATTCCATGTGCAGTTGGCTTCCTGAACCACTTCTTTTAAGGGCTTAGGTTTTGGACCGGTGTTCTGTGACATTGGCATGATCGACTGGAGCTCTGGCAGTTTTTGCGTGGCGGGTCAGTCAATGCAGGGGTGAGAAAGATCTGGCAGAAGCCTAAACCCTAAACCCGAAATGAGAGTTTACGAAAATCAGGGACCCAAATAGTAGGACTCCTACACAATCAGGACCCCAAGAAGGTAACCCAGAATGTCGGAAACCCCCTAAATTGCGTGTCCTGTGGAAGGCTCATGCAGTGTCAGACTACTTCATGAGCCCATCGGGACCCGACTTCGAGATCTTTAGCCAAGGCCATGTAGGGTTGAGGGTTAGGGTTTAGGGTTTAGGGTTTAGGGTTTAGGGTTTAGGGTTTAGGGTTTAGGGTTTAGGGTTTGAGGTTTGAGGGTTCAGGGTTTAGGGTTCAGGGTTGAGGGTTTAGGGTGTAGGGTTTGAGGGTTCAGGGTTTAGGGTTCAGGGTTCAGGGTTTAGGGTTTAGGGTTTCAGGGCAGAACCACCTTCGGAAAGAGCAGTGAGAGAGCATCCGCACGCCTGCTGTGGCATCATCGCCTCATCTTCACAGTGCATGGCCTAAACCCAAGAAGCCCCAAGTTCAGGGTTTAAAGGTTGATCATATACACATATGAAAATATTAACTAAATATGTAAATAAATAAATAAATAAATATTTATTTATATATATACATATACTGTAATTATATTATATATATATATATGTCAACCCGAGCATCCCCAAGTTCGGGGTTTGAAGGTTTAGAGTCCAGAGGCCTTCTTTCCGGGAGCCTCTTCTGCGCCGCCATGGACGAAGATCAGATCCACGACTTGGCCCCTGGGATCACAGCAATGGGGTAGGGGTCCTAAAAATGACGGTACTTGTACCTATTCTCGTCCCCAAAAACATGTGTGTGTGTGTGTGTATATGTGTATATATATATATAACGGCACACTTGTGAGAAGGACCCTCAAAAAGACCTTAATTTTTGAGAGCCACCCTCATAGTACAGGTTTTGGAGACGAAGGTTCGTTCAGGTTCCAGGGTTTGGCGATTTGGGGTTTTGGTTTTTTCGTAGGTCTTTGGGTTTGTTGGGGGTTGTAGGACGCCAGGTGTAGGCTTTGGGGTCCCTTGAGGATCAAGTTGACTTTTTCCGGTCATTCGGCCAGAGTCACAGGACCTGTCTGTCCACGAGTTCAACCAGTTCTTCTTTGTGGAGACGAAACCACACGCTAATCACAGTGTTTTATGGTGCAGACTAAGTGTCAATATGTGAGAATACACAGTAGTTGACAGTGACAAGGGGGAGAAGACTTCATAACTTAAGGAAAGACGCAGGAACCATTTGCAATCCGAGCTGTGCTCGTGAGCATGGTAGGCACTCTTGTTTGATCTGGATTTTCAGGGTTTGCAACTGTCATTCGGAACGATCATTTCGTGAGCATGGTATTGTTTGCAGGCGCATGAGCCAGCGTGCTGTAGCTGTATGAAGCGTGGTGTGTATAGCTGCTTTTGGTGAGAGCATACATGGCTCTTTATAAATCTGGTGAGTATATATTGAGCGTCTTTATTGGGGATGGAAAGCCGCGACAGGGCAAAGAAGTTATGCGTCAGTTGCAAGGCACACCAAGCACAGCTACTTCGCTTCCAGCCCGGTGAGCTCGCTTCCGACAAGGCTAGCAGCAATATAGGCAAAACCGCACTAAACCCTAAACCCTAAACCCTAAACCCTAAACCCTAAACCCTAAACCCTAAACCCTAAACCCTAAACCCTAAACCCTAAACCCTAAACCCTAAACCCTAAACCCTAAACCCTAAACCCTAAACCCTAAACCCTAAACTGCAATGAACGCAGCTCGTCCAAAGCTGCCGAGTGCTCCCAACACATCCCATTTGCCTGCCTGCAGTCCTAGGGCATGTCCACGTAGAAGTCGTAGCAGTCCTCGGCAGCTTCGAGGAAGCAAGCCGTGTGCTGTTCCTGCAGGATGAATTTGGGACTGGCCTTTTCGTCATCCGCGAGGGCAGTTTCAAGCTCTCGAGCACTTCCGGGGAGTGCTTTATCGGTCCTGGCTGCGTCTTTGGAGAATTGGACCTGCTTCAGGTCCGCGCAGGTGATGTCGTGGCGGGAGATTTGGGGGGCACGTGTTTTGCTGTCTCGAGCATGGCCCTGCTGTCGAGCATGAAGGCTGTGAGCAGGACATTCGGCCTTCGCAACTTACGCTTCCTGACGACAGCACCTCTGTTCCGATTTCTGGACGCACCTGACTTGGCCATGCTGGGCAGATATGGTTTCTCGCTCACACACGAAGGAGGTGCTTGCATGTACGAGGAAGGGCAGATGCCGAAGGAGTTCCTGTATGTTCTGAAGTCTGGCAGCCTCGTAACCTCTGCCAGCACCCGCCAGACTTACATCTGCCCTGGCGAATGCTTGGACCACAGGGCTGCGTTATGCAGCAGGCCTCATACCGAAACGGTTCGCGTTTGTGACGAGAGTGATGCAGATGTGCTGGCCTTGTCTTTCCAACTGCTTCACGACGTGTTGGAAGAGCATACGCAAGACTTCCTTTGGCGGTGTGCCTTGCTTCGCATGCTTCGTGATTCCTGGTCTGACCGGCCCGGATTTTGTGGCCCTCTCATGTGGCGAGATGATCCGGAAAGCCTTGCAACTATATCCCCCTTGGGAATTACTTTTATTTTTTCGTATAAAACCCGAGAGGATATTGAAAATAGTATTTTTATTGAGGTTCTAAGGGTAGCATAGGCAAGAGCATGCATCATCAAGTCGCTCCCGGCCGGCAGCTCCCATGGGTTCTCTGCCGATGAGGCTCAGTCGGTTGTTTGGTATGCCATACTGGACGGATCCATGCAGGCGACGGATGCTACTGAGGGGCCAGGCCACTGCTTTTGCCTGGGAGACAGGATGGGAGAGTCGGGAGACTCCAAGGGACGAAGATGGGAGAGGCTGGGACAGGCCAGCACTTTGGCAGGCTGCACTCTGGCACTACTCCTTCAGGATGCCATGATTGCAACGGACACGCTCCCCACCGCGTGTGATGACACGAGTAGCAAGCTTGAGGTGGTGAAGAACACGATGATCCTTCGAAGCCTGGACAGCAAGCAGCAAGTGCAACTCGCGGAGGCTGGCCACCTTGTCATAAGGCCAGGCCATGACAAATTCATGGTGAGGTCGTGACGATGAGAGGCTTTTGCTGTTCCCCACTCGAGGCACCAGGGCCAGTTCATCTTCAAAGAAGGCCATCCCGAACTCGAAAGCCCTCAATTTCTGGTGTTTGTCAGTGAAGTTTCTGAAGCGAAGCTGCTCCGATTTCGCCACCTCTTGCCGTGGAGTTGATCAGGCGACCTTGCTTCTCACTTCTTCGTAATCAAGGAGGGCGAGGTTGTGGTGTCCAAAGGAGGCTTGCCACTCGAATCTGCCTGAAGAACCCAACAAGGGGCCCTGGTGGGGGGAAGAGCTCGAGGTGAGATCATTCGGACCTTGGGCGCCTTCAGCACCTTCGGCGAAGCCGAGCGGGCAGCTCGGATGCCTGCGCGGACGCGCTTCGCGCATGTGTGTGTGCAATGGAAGTAGACGCAAATCATGCAGAGGCTTCTGAGCAAGAAGACTCGCTACTTCAGCGTCAACTGCAAGAGCGCCGCTCACTCGGAATTCCGGGACATGTGATCGGGAATGGCCATGCCCCTTTGGCTGCCCTGACAATGAACCGTGCAGACAGGACTCGGTGACTCTGATGGCCGAGATCTGAGATAGCTTTCCATAACAGCAGAACACTCTCTGATGCTGATAAGCCGGCTTAAGCTACTTATGTCCATGCCCCTTTGACAGCCACAGGCGGTGGACACCATGATTTTCGAGCAGCTTGTGAAGGACAAGATTTCTGCGCAGCCCGGCGCACTTCCACAGCTTCGCTACATTGCTACATTACACTCCAACATCATCTTTAAATATCTACAGCAACTGCTGCCAAGTAATAATTAGAACATCGATGTCGCAACAGCACTTCGGCACTCTAGTAGTTGTTGCTGAGTCGATGTTTTCAATCGGTTTAGTGCAGGACCGAGTGTCCCAGCAATTGCATGACCAGCTGCACCTCCGGCTGCTGCCTCAGCATGACCCGTAGGACGCCGTAGTCCTTGGGTGGGCTTACTCGCTTCATCGATGTCATCAGTGTTAGGCTTCGTAAAGTTCAGAGCGCAGGCGCACGGACATCGCTCTCAAGGACCTCCGAAAGCTGCGAGTCATCGGGCATGGGACCTTTGGTACAGCACGGCACTGAGGAAGACTGGAGCAAAAGCCTTGATTAGCAGTGTGGAAGGGCTTCGTAGGGTTTGTTCGGATTTGGGCTCGTTGGGTTAAAGCTTCCAGTTGCCCACTTTACCGGAAGCCCAACCCCGAAACACAAGGCCTGGTGCAAACCTGAACACACACACACACACACACACACACACGGAGAGAGGGAGGTCAGCCAGAGATTGTTGTACAATGGTACACTGACTGGAGATGACTGGAGAGACCTCAGTACAGGAGAGACCTCAGTATAGGGGAATCCCATCGGGACTCCTGGAAAACATTGCAGGTACATGGAGCTGGCCAAACTCCACATCCCCTGATGCTTCATAGCTTCGTTGGATTGGGTAGAAGCATCAGGCCCAATCCCCCTGCGGGAAAATTCGACTCATGCATAAGCTCTCAGCTCCAAGCCCCTTAGCTTAGAATCAGGGTTTACACACACACACACCCCTCCTACGAGGGGAGACACAGTGCATTCCAAGGCCACAAGAGATATGCTGCACGCACACCCTCCGAAGAGGGAAAGTCCTGGTCTTGTACCTTTGTCACCGGTGAGTCCTCCGCCATAGGCCCGTCACCGCCATAGGCCCTCCTCCTCCAGCACCGACCTTAGAAATCCTTAGTGTCGTCGTCATCATCGTCGTCAGAGACCTCCAGCTGCCATGACAGGCCCAGGAGCGTCCGGGAGATCCCAGCTGCCACCGCCTTGACCCAAGGCACCTCCCATCATCGTCGTCGTCGTGGAGGACCCCCAGCTGCCACACAGGACCCAGGAGCATCCAGGAGGCCCCCGCTGTCCACAGCGACCCAGAGCACCTCTCTTTTAAAGAAAGAAAACGTTCTATTTGCAACTGAGGGGCAACCACCGGAAATACGACTCGGGTCGAGACCCACGAATAGAGAGTTAGACCACCTCGTCTATGTCTCACGACTGGGCTTACGACGCCCTTCAACAATTTCCGGTTCCGCCCTTATTGGCGACTTTGAGCTTCAGCCGTGGCTGGTACCTCGAGAGAGAGAGAGAATCCGCTCATAGCACTGGGTGCCTACCAAGGCTCATCTGGCACTGAAGCCTCTCTGTTTACTTGGGTGATCCCCATCCAGGAATCAGGCAATGCCCAAACGGGTAAATTGCCCTTGGGCGACGAAGCCCACACACGGAGAGAGGGAGGTCAGCCAGAGATTGTTGTACAATGGTACACTGACTGGAGATGACTGGAGAGACCTCAGTACAGGAGAGACCTCAGTATAGGGGAATCCCATCGGGACTCCTGGAAAACATTGCAGGTACATGGAGCTGGCCAAACTCCACATCCCCTGATGCTTCATAGCTTCGTTGGATTGGGTAGAAGCATCAGGCCCAATCCCCCTGCGGGAAAATTCGACTCATGCATAAGCTCTCAGCTCCAAGCCCCTTAGCTTAGAATCAGGGTTTACACACACACACACACACATAACCCAAGCCTGATAGCTTCAGGCCCCGAATCCAAACCCAAGGGCACTCAGGGGACTGCCAGGGGAGGCGTGCTGCACGATTTTAACATGTGAAGCCTTAGGCAGATGGCTCCGTCACTAGCGACGGACTTGAGTCTTGGGAGTATTCCCGCTTTTTTGTTTGAGCAGAGAATGTAGCGAGGGAGACAACCAGGTTCTGCCGAGAGCAGGTCAAGCCACCACGAACGGGGCTAGCAGTCGTTCGTGTTGGGCTTATTGGGGCGCTTCAACGGTGTCGTGCATCTCTTGATGCTCAGGTGCAACTCATGGAGCATCAGCCATCGGGCATGAGGCGGGATGGGGACACTTCTGCCGGCCCTTCTCAAAAAGCAACCGGCGCTAGGGTGTTCTGCTGGCGCCAAGCTGCATCGGAAGCCAGCAGCTGGCCTTTCAGGTACGCACTGAAGTGGATCCGTCGTTCCCAGGCCCGTCGTTGCTTCGCAAGCATTCAGGAGTCTTATAGTGATGTCTGCATTCTTGGGGGGCGTGTTTTGGAGTCGCAGCCACTGCGGCCATCTGCGAGGCCATTGCCAAGGGACAGCAGCAGAGCCTCTGCAACGAGCGGGAGTTGTTGATGGACCTGGCCGTGACCTGAGCGAAGCGATGTCATGAGTGATGGCTGTTAGCACCCAGCCCCATGCAGAACACTGCTTTCATGCGAGGACCATCCCTTCATCTTAAAGCTCGTGCGAACGTTCAAAGATTCCAGGCACATTGGGATGGTGTCCAGCATTGCTGCTGAACAGGAAACTCGTGGAAAAAGACGTGATTCATGCTTCTCGAAGCAGACCAAGACTTCACAAGTTCTCTTTGCACTTTCAGATATCACGGTTGATGATATTTGAACGTGTATATGGCCGTGTATGAAGAGTTCGCGGCAATAGCAGAAAGCATCCGCATGTTGTTTTTTGGCAGATCAGAGTGGCAGGCTATGTACTTTAACTAAAAGTTGCTTTGTCACTCATATAAAGATCCATCGTGCGCGCTATGTGCCCTCGCCAAGTGCGCCACTGACGCCGATTCGGACTTCGCAGAATTTCGTAGATATTGTCGGCAGGGCGTGGCGGCCCAGCGGGCGGCCATGGACGCTGGTGGCCACCCTGCAGCCATTGGGTCAGAATCGCTGCACACTCTGCAAAGCATACGAGGCAAGCTTTCAGAGCTTGCGTGGCCCCCAGTCCTCCAGCGGGCATGGTCGGATGTAGGTTCCCTCAAGGATCAGCCGGCCCAGGGTTCCCTGCGCATCCTCTCCTTGAACTTGCTGGCAGACAGCAAGCAGAAAGAGGAGGAGTGGTCAGCAACTCCGGCAGAGGTGCTGGACTGGTCCAAGCGGCGCCTGCGCTTGCTGGAGATCCTCTTGCAAGAGGAAGCCGACATCCTGTGCCTACAAGAGCTGCTAGGTAGGTTTTTGGGACATTTTTACATATGTTCCCTTATTGGGTTTAAGAGGATCCTATTCAGAATATTTTTCAGAGGGTTTTAAGGGCCATCCGAGGCTGGACTTGGATTGCAGGGACGCGCGTGACGCAAGGGCTTGCCTGGATCCTGAGCTTCGTCTGGCAGGCTACAGAGGCATCTTCACCAGACCAACTCCGCCGGCGACCGATGGGAGCGCCGTCTTCATTAAGCAAGACCGCTTCGCCGTGGTTGAGGAGTCTGATTTCGGATATGCAGTGGTTAGTCTTCTGACGGACCTCAAGTTCGACAAGCGTTTTCTAATCTCCAGCGCACACTTGAAGTCGGGAAAGACAGAAGCAGCAGAGAAGCAGAGATGCCAACAGATGGTCTCACTGCTGGACTACTTGTCCCGCATGTCCTGCACGGCCTGCGGAATCATTATGGCCTGCGACATGAATGCAGTTTCCGTGCCAGATGGCAAGATTGGTGAACCTCTTGCATACAGGGCGGCACTGAGCCATGAGCTCACACTTCAAAGCTCCTATGCGGAGTCTTCGAAAGAGCCCGAGTTTACAACCTGGAAGCTGAGGCCCAAGGGCGAGGTGAAGCGGACCATCGACTACATTTTTCACTCTCCCTCCTTGAGGCCTCAAGGTCTGCTCCAACTTCCACCCGAGTCAGCCATGCCGCAGGAGCGGCTGCCTAGCCATTCATATCCATCGGATCACTTGGCTTTGGGGGTGGACTTTGTTTTCAGCCTGTCAAGCGACGGCGATGCCGCTGATGGAAAAGAACTGCCTTCTTGCAGCAGAGGCTTCTATCCCATACGGCCCTAATACAGTAGTAGGCAAGAGTCTACTAGAGTTGGCTGTCTTCTACTACTTTGTCATCAGAAGCGGATGTCTGGGCGGCACACTTTTACTTTGAGTTTCGTCCATCTAGGTTATGTTCAAAGCCTTTGTTGAAGGGTTCAGGGAGCTTGGAGCTTGGGCTTGGCAGAAGCTTGTGACAGAGAGTGGCTGGCGGTTGTTTCATGCAGGTACGTCTATTTCCTCACGGAGTTTGTAACAGGCGCGTTCATGCATGCCTGCACCCCGCTGGCCGAATGTTTGAAAGCACATAGCCTGAGGAGACACTTACAAAAAGGGGGTCCATTGCCAGAACCCAACCAGAGAAGAGGCGGAGAGCTCTTCTCGGCCATCCGCTCCTTGGGAATTCTGGCCGGGTGGCAAGCCAGGCTGGGCATGCTCCGAAGGGTGGGATCCCTTTTGCAAGTTTAGGGTTTAGGGTTTAGGGTTTAGGGTTTAGGGTTTAGGGTCTAGGGTTTAGGGTTTAGGGTTTAGCTGCAACTCCAATCGCGGAATGATGGCATCGTCGTTTCATAACCGAAACAGATGGAAGCAGGTTCTACACGGGTGGCCTGATCCTCGCGTTGCAGGCTCTTCATGAGAAGCTGCTCAGCCTTGCAAGACTCGGGGGCGCCCCCAAGGGTTCATTCGAGGGTGTTCCTCTTCGTTTGGGCAGCTACTGTACAGTAGTTGGGGGCCCTGGAGAAGTTAGACATATGGTGATTTCTCTAAATTGTGGTCCCTTGTGTTTGTGGTCCTGATTACAAGGCGGCCCCTCTAATCTAGGGTACCCAAACAGGACCCTAATGTAGAGAACTGACCATATCAAGTTATCACCCTCCCAAACAACAAGCAAAAAAAGACAAACAGGGCCCAGAGATGCCCAGAGAATCAGAAGCCCTCAGCATGCGGCCAAAGCCCAAATCCTCAGCTCTCAACGCTAAACCAACCCTCAGCCCTAAGAAAAGCCGGACCCTCAACACCCGAAAAAGACCCTCCAGGCCCAAACAAAGCTCTCAGCAGAAGCCTATAAGGAGAATCGTGTACCGGGACTTAAAGCCCGAAAACGCGCGGAGCCTCAGAGGGAGGAGGCGAAGATGTCATTTGCTCTTCGCAGGGGTTGAGGATCTTCCCAGTTTTTTCGCATCCTTCCTGATTTCTGCCCAGCTGATGTCCCCTTCCAGACGGCCGGACAGGTTTTACTTGACTCTGATGGATATCCGAAAATCATCGACTTCGGCTGTGCTGTCAGACTTGGTCGCCGCCGCCCCACGTTCTCTGTTCTTCCATAGTCGCAAACCTCCACGAGTCGCACGAATGGAAGTATGACTTCGTCCTGCACTGTTTCAAGCAGTAGTCACAGGAGCTGAGAGCGCCATGCATTCGGATAGCTTGGGGGCCTCGGGCGGCCCCCAAAAGCGGCAATTTCCGTGAAGGCACGGAGGGTGAAAGGCCCCTCTGCCAACACCGTACGTGGTTTTGCCAAATGGGCCATGCCACGACCGTGACTCCAACAGCTGTGTCCAGGTACCGATATGTGGAAGTCAAGCCAGCAAAGAGACGCGGAATCAGACGTAAGGTTCCATCAGGATCAATCAGGGGCGTGTTGCGCAAGCACGGCTGGAAGAAGGCTCTTGACCTCGTCAAGGACATGACTTTGAACTTTGTGGAGCAGGATCTTCAGCTCGTGCTCAGCGTGGCGGCAAAAGCGGCCAAGTGGCAAGAAGCTCTCAGATTTGCCCGGAGAATTAACAGTGACCAAGGCGCTAGTGAAGCTGCGAACTCTTGGGGTAAGGGTGACGGCTGGCAACGAGCAATACAGGTAATCCAGACTGTGCAGTGGATGGGCTTTGAGGTCGCGGTCGAGACGCTGAATGCTGCTTCTAGCTGTGAGAGACGGGGGGTCCGAAGAAGCTGGCTTTTGTCAATGCAGTGCTTCAGGCAAATTTCTGCGAAAGGCTTGCGAGCATCTCCCGTGTCCATGAATTCACTCCTGGCCTCTCTGGGCAGTGCTCTTCGATGGCACAGAGGCTGCCAGTTGCTGCATGAAGGCCTGCGTCGCAGCATTGCACCTGATGATATTAGCTTGAACTCGCTCGTGACGGCGTGTGAGAAGACAGCCAAGTGGGAGCTGGCCATTGGCATTTCGCTGCTTCAAGGCATGTTCAGCCTGGAGCCTGACATCATCGGGCGCAACGCTGCCATCAGCTCATGTGCGAATGCGGGGCAGTGGCGCCTGGCATCAGTGCTGCTGTCGTCCTCGAGGCAGCTGGGCATACGTATGAGTCTAGTCTCCATTGCGGCCATGGCAACTGCCGGTGAGAGGGCCAACCAGTGGAGGGTGCCCCTGGAGCTCATCGACTCCCACCGGACATTGACAGGGGCAGTTCTGTATGGGGCTGCATTCGATGCTCTGGAAAGTTGGGGCAAGTGGACTGAAGCGCTTGACCTCTACCAAGAACTCCCCATCCAGCTGTCTTCCCCGCATCCGAGCTGGCAGGAAAGGAGGCCATGGCTGGATCCAATGACCGTTTTTGCGACCGTCTCCGCCTGCAGCAAGGCTGAGAAATGGAGACAGAGCGTGTCGCTGCTGAACCATGTCTGGCAGCAGTCTCCCGACGGACAAGGTCTCAGTACTGCAGCACTAAATGCATGTATTTACGCGTCAGCCGGGCACATCGGCCTGGAGGTTCTGCTTCGTTGGATGAAGGGCATGCACGTCAATCCCGACATGCTCTCCTACTCTGCTTTGGAAAGGCGAAGTGCGGCGTCCGGACCCGAGGTAGTCCGGCTGTTGGGCACGGTCAGGTCTTGGGCAGCGTCTTTGTGGCCTGAAAACAGATTGAGCGACTGCATCTGCTGCTGTGAAGGAATTGCCTTCCACAACCAGCTAGCTTGAGAGCAAACCAAGCAAGGCCTAAACCAGCTCACAGATGCAAGGCATGCGGCGGACTCTCATCGGCACGCCGCACTACATGGCCACCGCCTTGGCAGCTGATGAATACTGGGGCGAGTCTTCAATCCCACGGTCTTGCCGCCCTCAGGCTCCAGAAGTCATACTTGGGGAGGACTATGGAGACTGCTGCGATGTGCCTGCCTCAGCTGGGGATCTCTGCAGCCTTATTTTTAGAGTGCCCAGAGACCAGAAAGGCGACCATAATTTATCGCTACGCGGCGTGCCTTGGCCGGGCCAAGGCCCTGACACATGTGGGAAAGCGCAGCAGAGGCAGCAGAGGCAGCAGCCGTGCCCAAACCGCGTCCCAGACCTGCCAACCCCTGCAGACTCGGCCCGGCCTCCCATGGCATTGACACACGTTCAATGAAATCCCATCTATGCAAAGTGCGTTTGATCGGGAACTTCTTAGCGCCACGAAGTTCCCTGACTCGGCTGATAATCTTTCGCGCAGCTGGGAGACCACCGCCCTGAACACCCACCAACAATCACCCACAGACCCCACAGCACCCGTCTACGAGCAGCTGCGATGCGGGAGTTTTCGGAAGCTCCGGAAGTGGAGCTACAGAGTTCCTAAGAGTCTCAAAGGTCCATCCAAGGACCAGCGGCAAGATTCTGAAGACTGAAGGTTCTCAGCATAGCATTCCTTCGCTCCTAGGATCCCGCTCACACAGGTCCTCGAAGGTAGTCCCCAGATCTTTCGAGGTTCCTTTTGGGAGACCTGGGGGAGTGTCTAGGGGGTTCGAAAGATCGGAAAAGTTTGTGGTAACTGCCTTCGCGGAGCTCAATGATCCCATATGGAGCTTCCCCTTCATTCGGGGTGCCTATTTTGGGGTCCCTACTGTATAGTAAAGGATCGTAGTATCTCAGGCACGACTTGGGGTCTTCTCATTTTTTAGACATGTTAGGACTGTTAGGAAATGCCCATATTCCGCAGTTCCTGAAGTTCCTGGAGTCGAGGTGTGGTCCCTGGGGGTTTGCCTCTACGAGTTCGTCGTCGGGCCGTTGCCCTTCGCCAACAATCTGGAGAATCCAAAGCAGGCCGGTGTCCCAAGATATACACACGCGTGGGAGAGGCGAAAGTTTCTGAGGGCGTCATACTTGGTTCCCTGGCTTGCGCGGAGGTTTTCCAGCAAATCCTGACCACCCCGCTGCGCGACATCCCAGCCACGGCTAGTTACTACTTTGCTGTCGCCCCGCATGTGTGGGTTTTTTACTTGCTTCGAAGTCGGCACCACAACATGCTCCAGGTCCTTTCCGGGCCATGTTGCGAGCAGCGCCTGCAAGCATCTCATCAGGCAATCCGCTCGCGGTGTGAAAGATCGGATGCAGCTTAGAGGTGTAGAGGATTCTCGAAGGCATAGGTTCAGCAATTGTTGGTTTAGGTCACATGTATGGCACCATGGCCCAGTAGCTGCTCTGTGGATTCCCATTGTTTGCCCGCGAGAACCTGTATGCGCATAAAGTGCGGTTAAACAAGAAGTAAGCTGCCTGGAAGTATTCAGGCTCAGAAACTTGCTATGGCAGGAAGTGGCTGACAATCTACACTTGTCCTGTGGATGGCTAGCCGACGACACGATGGTTGTCAAGCTGTATCCCAAACCTTTGCAGTAGTTGATCAGAAATGAAGAATAGCAACCACATGATGTTGTTTTTCACTTCGCCTGGCTCCATAGATACAATTTTTTCGAAACCTCGACAAGAACGAGAAGTTCATCTTTCAAAGAAGGGGTATAGTCATGTAAGAACAAAGTTTGGAGTCTGGCAAGCCATTCCTGGTGTTTCTCTTACACACGGTGCAAATGTGTCTTATTTGTTTTGGCACAGGGAATTCTGTTCTCTTGGGCATTGTATCCGCAAATTTTTTACTTGGTACTGAGAGTGTCTCGTTGTGATCTGCTCGGGCCTCTGCAGGGTTCCGGTCAATTTTGGAGGTTTCGTATCACTTGTATCCGCCGGCTTAAATATACAATCGTCTTGAAATCTTAATCATCGGCAATATCATGCAGGGCGTGGTTCCGCAAGTTCTCACATAGTATAAAATGTGTATAATCTTAGAATGTTAGCTTCCCCGGTCACGATAAGAAGTGCACATGGAAGCCGCAAGTAGCGGAAGTGGAGGCTGAAAGCTTGACTACTGATGAGCTACATCGCAGGTTTGAGCTGAGCAGAAGCGGATGGTCTTAAACCGTTTGCCACCCTCCAATCCAACGACAACACACGTGTAGCATTCAATTGCTTTTTGGCATTAGTATAATACACGCTGACGCAACTAGTTCTGGAGAGCCTCTTGTCTTCATCTGTTTGCCCCCCCCCCCCCCGCCTCATGGGCAACACTAATGTTTGTTCTTTTGTCTCCGGCATGAGTTCGCACTTGTTGACTTTCGTTCAGAGAGCGTAGGCCCGTTAATCGTTTGCTTCCATATGGCAAAGAAGTGTGTATTGAAACCTTAAGCAGCTGAAGCGAAGGCTGAGGCTCTGATTCATACAAAAACAATATGGGCCCGTGAACCCGGGGCCCATGAGCCCGTGTCACCAGATTAGACTTTTGTAGTTGATAGATAGAAAAAGACGAGCGAAGTTGAAGTAAACGCACCTGCGACTCAGATTTATACGATTATGCCTAATTGGCTATTCACCCTTTTACCGCTTAGGAATAAGAATAGGGGGTACTACAAGCCGTAGTTCAGGAATGTTGGGCAAAGGGAGAAGATCCCGAGCTAGATTGCGTATGGCCCTTTTCAGGAGCCTCCTGCGGCGGAGCCCAGAGATCCGCCTTGGATGCGGCGAGTGTCCTTCTGAGCTTAGGGTTTAGGGAAACCTACTTGTACACCCCAGCAGGCCTGAATCGTAGTAGCAAGAATCCACAGGGGGGTTTCCGAAAATAGGGATACCCTGATGCTCTTCTATTTGGGGTGTACAAGGGGTGCCCCGATTTTGGGAAATACCCACATCTTGGATCCCAGTCGAAAAAGTCTCGCCATGTTCTTACAGGGGCCTTTGGTTTTGGGGGGCAAACTGGTGCTTGCTAAGTCAACAACTGAGGCGTGGTTTGTGGGATGTGTTGCGGGCTCAGGAAGCAGGGTTGTAGGACTTAGGGCTCAGGGCTTGCAGGGCAGTTTCCTGACGCCGGCAAGGCGCGAGCACGCGTACTTCCAGAACTTCCGCTTTGACAGGCCAGCGGTGCAGCACACACCTGGGTAGTTCTCTAAATTAGGGTCCCCTTTTGGGAGACATGGAACGGCACCCTCTAAACAGGACACTCCAAAATACCCGATGCTAGAGAACTGCCCACAGACTCACAGGCATGCTGGGGTTCTAGCGCTCGCGGCCTCGATGGATGTCAAAACTTGGCATGCTCGTGTCTCTATTAGCTACTGCGGCTACTGCGTGGCTGCGCGGGAGGCTGCTCCACAAACGACTGGAGCCGCCGCTTGCCCAAACCTCAGAGTGAGAGTTGCGGTGGCATTCCTTGACACTTCACGCTATGCCTGTCAGAATGCCGTGCAGGGAACACATCACATGCATCGGTTCTGATCGGCTGTTCCAGTCTAGCTTTGTGTTTGTCAAGGTGCCCAGTCCACCATGCACACCGAGTGGAGAGGAGGCCAGGGTTGGGCAAATCCAAACCACGTCGCGCCACGTCACGACAGGGCTCCGCCAGCCCCGCAGTGCCTGGAACAGGACAGCCTGACCGAAGACTCAAACTCCTCAGATCAAACGCTGGAGCCTTTGTCATCGTGCTTTACCCACACCAGTCAGGCGATGTCAGACAGAAACAACCTTGCCCTCGCAGGTCTGAGTCCGACGACTGGGCCACTGCCTTTTGAACGAGTGGTCTCACAACGTCTCACAACTGTTTGACTTGCCAAGGCATTACAGCCGATTCTGGCATGTACATTATAAGTCATTTGAGCATGCATTCGCGGGTCAGATGTGTGTGGCACCGCGTGCTGCAGGTGGAAAATACTGGTAAACAACCAAAACCGGCCGGTCTGCATGCCAACTCCTGCACAGATCTGCATCATGAGAGGCTGCTGAGTGATCTGATGGAACTTTCGATTTCGCGTTGCCAGCATCTCAGCAACTAAACAGAAACCAGCTGAATCGCTGGCAACGAAACAGCGATGGACCGCAGAAATCAAATGGTCCAATACTTGTCTCGAGTGCTTCAGGCGATCGTCAGCACAGCACATCAATCCTGAAACCCTTCCTACTCTACCATCATCCAGCCATATGCCATGCTACCACCGCGTCGTACCATCTGATGGACTCCCACTTGTAGCTCCTTAGCCATGGCCAAGCGCCTGGGAGGCGGCCGGCCAGGAAAGGTGCTGGACCGCGAAGAGCGCCTGGAGAAGTTGGTGAATTCTTGTGCCTTTGGTGGGGCGCCTGTTCCATCCACGGCGAAGTCCGGTCGGCCTCCCGTCCCCGGTCCGAAAAGCCGCCCCTCCGGTGGCCCCGCTGTGGGTGCTGGGGCACGGGCCGCCTCACAGGGGCCAAGGCCTGGGAGCAATATTCATACTTTGGATTCACTGGGTACTGGTGGAACTGGCAGCCGGCTTCAGGATACAACCGAAGCATACCGTCAGCAGCGCGGAACGACTGCCAAGAAAGTGACAGAGGTAGGATACCAGTCGATGACCCCCGACAAGGCTGCAGAGGTCGACAAGGCCCGAGCCAAGGTTCGCGGGGAAAGCGTCGGCTCCGGGAGCTCGCAGAGGTCACAGAGGTCCTCCAGCGTTCCGAGCGCCAAGGTCTTCAGCATCAGTGGCCAGCAGATCTCACAGGGCTCTGGCAAGTCCGGAGTTTCTGGCGGCAAAGGCAAGCCAGGTCCTGCTAGGTCTGCTAGGTAGACCCGGCAGTGATCCTGAGAAATTGGGCGAACATTCAGGTGGTTTCACATGAGAGCTAGAACGCGGCCTGTACAGTTAAAGCCCGGAATTCAGTGTGGTTGCGCAAGGCTGGCAGATGCAGGTTCATCTGCAACAAGCGGGCCCAACAGTAAATAAACAGCACACATGCTCAGCCGGCAAGCTGCTAGCGATGTTGAAGGGAGTCCTCTGCACCACTCTTCTTGAGAGCATCAGCTGCAGCATCGTCACGCTAGGCCAACATAGGCCCGAACATCACCCGACACAATCCCGGAGACATGAGCCTTGACCCTCAAAGCCCTAAGCACTCAGCCATCCCAAACCATCGAGCCCTCTAGAACCCTGACCCTGAATCCCTAAAGCCCTAGAACCGCACCGTAAGCCCATGAAGCCCTAAAGCTCTGACATCTAAAGAGCCCAAAGACCCTAAACCCTAAACCCAAAGGGTGAGCCTCTCTTTGCAAATCTCTGCCATGGACCCGTGATGAACGGGGAGCCCAAACTTCCAGCCAGCTGGGCAGCTTCCATTGGCCTGCGGGCTTGGTAGTTTGGTCCAGGGTTCATGGGGTTTGGGGTTTAGGGCGGTTTAGGGTTTAGGGTTTAGGGTTTAGGGTTCTTGGGGTTTCAGGTGCTTCAAGGGATCTTTGGCGCCGAAGGTGTATAGCAGGTGCTATGCAGAGGTCAGGTCAGGCTTCCAGGGCCGTCATCATTGCCCCATGGCTGCACGGCACATTGCACCATTCCGATCACGCTGGTCCTGGACAGCGGCCAACATTCTGAGTTGTCTTTATGCGTTGACATAGGCTGACATAGACATAGACAGAGAGTTTTCGCACGGGCAAGAGCGAAACCGAAGCAGTTCTCGTGCGGGTGAAGGGTTGGGAGTGGTGGTTTCGAGTCGGCATCGGGAGGCCTGGGACCTGCCGAAGCCACCAAGAACGAGCTGAAAGTTCTCAAGCAGCAGCTGGAGGAGGCCAAAACCGCCCTTTTCTTTCGAATCCATCCAAGAAGAGCGGCTTCTGCAAGTTGGCATTGTTTCAAATGGGAGTTTCTGAAAATGGGGGGTACCCTTTTTTTTTTTTGTTTTTTGGGGGGGGGTCCCACAATACGGATTTAGGGGTAGATCAGTGTACCCCTATGTTCGTAAACCCCCTCTAAGTTAAATCCCAGATATGGGAGCATGGGAGCCAGGCGCTGGCACAGAACAAGGCTCTTCGAGAGCAACTCGAGAGCTCGAGGAGCGCTGTCTCCTGCATCTTCAAGGTGCTGATGCATGGATTTAGGGTTTAGGGTTTAGGGTTTAGGGTTTAGGGTTTAGGGTTTAGGGTTTAGGGTTTAGGAACTTGTGTGAAGCTGCAAAAGGCCCCCCAATCCCGCGGCCCAAGTTCCGAATCCTAAGCCCCACAACAAGCCAGCATAGGAGTGGCAAAGACTCCGAGAGGTGGGCCACAGCTTTGTCTCTTCAGGGGCGAGTCTGTCATGTGTCAGCTGAGTGCCATCTGTCAAAGCAGGGATGCCTGGCGAGATCGAGCCCAAAAGGCGGAGAAGAAGGCTTGAGAGTGCAAAGTCCAGCCGCTGGAAGTTGACCCCGCACCCTGCTGCGCGTGAAGCACTTGCGGCGTGGCGGGCGCGATGTGTGCGTCAGGTGCAAGCGCTGACCAAGTGCAGGCCACTTCCCAAGAATGCTGCGCACGCCAGGCCATGCCGCATGCCGCACCGACATGCATCGACCACGCAGCATGACTCGAGCGGAGAGTGTTCGAAGCCTGGTCGGTTAAATTGCCGCACAGAAAGCACAGAATCCCACGCCGCGTTGCCCGTTGCCCCACATACCCCCCCCTTGTACGTGGAGGTTGTTGCGCAGATTGAGGCGGAACATCGCGACTGCAACTTAGCAGATCCCCCTGCGAGCTGCACTTTCACACGTGTACCCCAACTGCTGGCAGTATTTGATCCCCCCAGGCACGAGATGCTTGATGCAGAGCGGGGCTTTGTCATCAACAAGGTCCGCAAGATTCCTAAACCAGCTCGATGGTCAGACGCGAGTTCGTGCGATTTGACAAGGTCACCGAGAAGCATGGGAAGACGGAGGTTGGTGATCGACCATTCAGCTTGGATAGCCCCATGACGGTAGCCACTGGAGGTGCGTCGAGTAGCCGCGCTCTTCTCAGCCTCTTTAGGATGCAGGGCTCATCTAAGCTGGCATTACCATATTGCTGTGGAATGTCTGCTCGTGTTTGGGTATTTGGGGTAAAATTCGCATTCTTCGTAGATTTTCTTGGTATACTTGAATGCCAACCCGAGAGATTCTCTCGCCGTATGCAGCTTCTCACGCCCTGCCGTGTTTTCCCAGATATTCCATGCAAGGTTTGCCCGCACACGCTGGTGCTCAAGTGGTGCCATGCGCAGGAAGCATTTGGCCAGGATCCTGGAGCGTGATTCAGAGGTACTGGTGAGGCCACTGAGTCCGGTCCGGAGAGCAATCTCTCAGATCGCACCCGTGGCTTAGGCTCAACTTCCAAGTGGATGGACTTGCGAACGGCCCATGCCCATGCGAGCAACACCAGAGGGAAGCTTTCGCGATGTGCCATATGCTGACCACGTTGCAAGTCGGCAAGGTCAAGAAGATCGAGTATGGGCCGAAAGCGCGGGCCAGCAAGTTGTTTCCGGAGGCTGGGATTTTTGCCCAAAGCACTTCACAATGCAAAGGCTGCCATATCCAGATTACGCGTACAATGCGTAGAGGGGTGTGGTAGATATCGGGGCTGAGCACACTTCGAATTCGAGTCCTTGGCATGTTGCATCAGGTGTCTCCTTGGTTGTGTTTCTCCTTGATAACGGCTGACAGGTCCCAGGCTTGGATCTTCTAGCAAGTGCCTTTTGGCGGTTCATGCCGCGCAAATCCAGCCCCCACTCTTCCAACAGATGATGTGACACGCATTACCAAGTCCTGGCTTCTTTGCTACAAAGGTCATACGACTTCATCACCTCCAATGACAGCTCAGCGCGATGCTTCGTGCCTAGGTTGCAAGATAGCACTGGTACCTGTGGGTCACCCACGGAGAGGCCTAGAAGGGGACCGTAAACCCTAAACCCTAAACCCTAAGGAGAGACCTCGAAGGGGACCCTAAACCCTAAACCCTCACACTCCATGCACAGGTCCTGAGCATCTCCCGGCTTTGTGAAAGTGTCGCTGTCGCTGCCTCGCCGCGGTATAATATTTGTGGCGTTATGATAGAATAATACAAGCATGTTTTAGTATAATATTGCAACAGTGCAAGAAAAAACTAGACATCAGCGGACACGCATCTGCCGAGGAGGGAGTTGTCAAGACAAGGGGGGAGTTCGCCATCGGCTTACCGCATGACATTCCGCAGCATCTTGGCATGTTTGGCTTCGTCTTGTTTTGCCGTTTTGCCCCAGGAGTCTGCCAAAGGCTGGCACAAGCTGAAGACAGGAGTCTTGAAAACCTGGCAGCTGGTAATCATTTCGGGCTATTCCGGGGTACTTTCACAGGCGCATCGCTTGTCCGGAGGGCATTGGGGTTTACGATAGTAAGGGGCCCCAACTATAGACCCCAAAAATAGCAGGGTCCACGTATAATCAGGACCCCAATAAGGTAACCCCTAATATCGTATACCCCCGCATTGGTAAGCGCGCTGCTCTATTCGGATCTTCGGAGATGGAGGAGCCCAGCGAAAGGGTTTGACACTCTCGAAGGCCTGGGGCGAAAGCTTGTGATCAATCTTTCTTAGGTCACGGTTGCCAAGATGGATAGTACGCTGCTGCTTTTTTGGTGCTATTATTCTTGATTCGTATTTGTTTCTTTGCTGTGGTTGCTACTCATCTTCTTAACAGTCGGGCATTCCAGTACTGCGCGTCTTGTTGCTGACATTGTTGCGATTTGCGTATCATCGTTGTTCCAATTTGCATGTGCACTGCGGGTGCTGCACTCATGGCCCCGCATTCCTGGTTACACCGTCACCATGGGCTTGTCGTGCAAGATGGACATGGCTTCGGACGGGCCTGGCAGGTTTGAGAAATCCGGCTCTTCATGTTGCCACGGCTTTCACTAGAGTAGTGAATGCATGGTGGACCTCGTGGTGCCAAGCGCACGCCGTAGTTTGGGAGGTCTTCACGGAGGCCCTCCAACAGCGAGCCGCTGAGCTGCCGCCTATTCAAGAGACGATTGCAGCCGGGTCCTCGTGGTCCTTGTGGTCCTGGGCCAAGCTGCATGTCCCACACGATGCACTGCTGTTCAATGAGGACAGCGCCCCCCCGCTGCCTGAAGCTGGTTCAGAAGAGGCATCTACCAAGCTGGAAGCCAAGCAGTCTTGAACTCTTGGAGAGCATCCTCCAAAGCAGATCACTTATGGCCAGACGATGCTCGCATGACAGCAAGGCCAATGGATTTGTTCGACTTCTGCGACGAATCACCGAGCTTTGCGTCTGGCCCCCTGGTGTCATCTGTGTCCCAGTACTGATATTATGCTCATGTCTCATTTCTCTCTTCACCAGATCTGGCAAACTGCAGGAAACAGCCGGCACCAGCTATGACTGCGCAGCCTTCATTGAAATCAAATCTTCCGAGGGCCACCTTGGGACCAACCATTGCCAGGCGCCAGTGGATGCAATTGTCAGTGGATCCTGTTCTCCTATAGACTCCTGTTTCCTTGTACACTACAAGTTCAACTACAAAAAACATGCTACTCTTGAAATTCCTAGAGGGGTCCAGGCTGCGAGCAGCCTGGCCCCCCCCCTCGCCCCAGGACTCTCACCTCCTGGATGTCCGCACCCACCTCGCCTGGTGCAGCCGCCCGCCAAGGCCAAGACCCCCCACCACACCCCCACCCTCAGTCTCGTAGGCCCAATCTGCTCACTTTTGTCTTTTTGTTTGGTTCCCCCGGCAATGGGGCTTATGAGAATCAGATGTTTGACTTGGGCGAGCTGATCATGTCGACCCCCATGTACAGGTCTCTGGACGCGAGGTGTGGCTAAGATGTGGTAGACTACGGGCCCTTGTTGGCCTAAACTATTAAGAATATTCTCTGACCATTCAATGACGCTTGGTTTAGATAAACCCCAAAAAGGAAGATATTTGGAGACTAGAATCCCTAAACCACAA
Source organism: Symbiodinium natans (assembly GCA_905221605.1). Lineage (NCBI taxonomy): Eukaryota > Dinophyceae > Suessiales > Symbiodiniaceae > Symbiodinium > Symbiodinium natans. The sequence continues at coordinate 242,685 of CAJNDS010000021.1, forward strand.
GGCGCCTTGCCGAAGCCTGGCGAGACATGGGCTACACTCTCAGGGACACAGGGTTCAATCCTCTGCGCAGCTACTGGGGCTACTAGGACTGTTGCCTTGCGGGTCCCGAAGCACTGCGTGGTGTTCTGAGATTCTGAGGTCTTCACCGGATCAGTAGATCGGGTCGACCTTTATCGAGATCCGGGTGCAACGGAGTGGGTCAACGACATGACCCGCGCGCACATGTTGGTGCAGCATTCTAAGTACCGTACTTGACAAAGTCGCCTTGGTCATAACAGCAACAATGAAAGGGTTACTGTCATACGGTCATGCAGCGCACGGCATCGATGCCATGATCGTGGGAACGCCCATTCTGGCCTAATGCAACAGCATTCCTGGTTCCTACAGAGCATCGGGTACCTTGCAGCAATGAGCAGGCGACTGTCGAGCGTGGCGTTTTGAGCCACTTGACAGCCACAGTCAACCATGTATGGCACTCGCCAGGACGTGCCGGGGTCCAAACAATGACCGCAGAGCCTCTGCCTCAGCAGGCATTCAGTCAACACGCATTCAACATCCTGCACCCACGCAAAGATGGTCACGATCGTGTCGATGGATTCCCAGCTGCAGATGGTGGAGATCAGGCTTACGCACGGGCTTCCGGTTCTGCGTATCTCCTCAGCTTTTTGCGCACCCGAGTCTGTTACACGAACGTGTTCCCATACCGGCGTGAACATATCTGGCCATTCGCAGGGAAGCAACGCCGGTATGTCATGACCCCGCTATACCCGGCACAATCCCATCATCAAAGTTTTGAGCACGGGTCCTGGTAGTTGAGCATGCAGTTCCGAAGACGCATTTGGAGAGGGTCCGTCGCACACAGAAGCCACAGTCCTGCAGGGGGCATGCGGCATGCCGATCTTACTGCAGACTTGCGATACTTGCAGGGGCACGGACAAGCTGAAGTTTGTCAAGGGGTGGTCCTGCCTGCCGCTTTTGATGTCATGCAGGATTAGCCATGGTGCAAACTCGAATCTGCGACTGCTCAGTAGCAGATGACAGGGCTCGCCTACTTGACGACAGTGGTGCCTGGCTGATAGAGCAGGCACGGTACGCCAGTATGCCTGTCGTCTCATTTGTCACGAAGTGCTGCAGGTTAGTTTGCTTATGTAGGTTTTCCCGATATACATATGTATACATATATATATATATACGCATGCATATGTATATATATATATAGATATTTGTTTATTCATTTATTTATCTATTTCTCTATTCATTTTTATGCACGTGTATATATATATACACATATGGTTATACTGTATTGGACAATGGATGTTATATATTATGCGCACAGATTGCATGTTACATTTCATTTATTGTATAGAGTTTTTACAATATGTATGTAGATGATCTACGGCATAGTACATCATATATATATATATATATCTGTAAATAAATAAATAAATAAATATATATATATATATATATATAGATTCTTTATTTACTTTTCATGTTCCAGTATATGATAGGAGAAGATACATATGGTGGCCCAGCGTGGCGAAACTCTGCCGTTGTCGTGAGCAGGCTCCCAAGTGAACAGAAAGCAACGCGGTCTTCTACGACCGTCCCTCAGCATTTCGGGCGCTGCCGCTTCCTGCGGCCACTTTGTGCTCTTGGTTGCTTGTGGGCCAGATCAGAGGCACCCAAAGCAACGAAAATGCACAGCCAGGAAGCAGCAGCTTTGATGCGGCAGCTCTTCTAAGTGAGCTCTTGGAGATCCTCGTGGCGCCGAACGACGGGAGCGATTCCGGAATGGCTGGCATCCCTGTCCACTCTCGGACGGCATGTCCCAAAGGTAGCTGACTGCATCCAGCCTCGATCGTTTAAAACGGCTCTGGCAGCGGTTTGACTTCTCTATATACAGTTGGCATAGGTTGGCATGTTGAGTTTTGTTACTGTTGGGGGTGTTGATGCTTGTCTTGATGCTTGTCTTGCTTTGTGTTTGGGCTCGCTCTCCTGGATGCAGTTGGGTCGAAGGCCTGCCCAGCATACCTGTTTCGGGCATGGTCATGAGATCATGCAGTGGCCATCCACGACATCTCTGCCAGGCAGCGCACATGGCTCGCCCAGGCATTCTCGGCGTCAGTGCAGCCCGTTTGCACGACGGCGCTGCCAGATCTTTTGAGACCTTGCGCATCAACCGTACGTCTGCATCAAAGCCACAAGGCTCGTGACGGTCACCTTGCTTGACGGGTCTTTTTTCAAACGCACTGAGTATGAGTCCTTGTCAGGCCTAAGCTTTTCTGGCGCTGCTGCTGCTTCTGTTGTGTCTGCGGTCACCGTTCAATGCTCAGCTGTGGCATACAATGATAGGGGTTCCGGCATTTTGGGACTTGTTCAAACTCTGATCTGAACCTGTTTCAAAAGCAGTCAATGCGTTGTCACGAGACGCGTGAAGGGGCCTCGCCTTCTGAGGCATTTTCTGCTGCGCGGGGTACCACACTCCGCAGCAACTTGCGCGCGCGGCACGTGGCCATGGCGCAGACTATCGAGGCTGTCGCGAGAATTGAGTTCAGGGATGGTTCAGGGAATCTCTCATACTTACGACGACTGGAACCAACTCTGACGGAGAGGACGAGAGTAGCGTCGCTGTCGTAGCAGCCTGAAGCATGGCTGATCATGGCTGGAAGAGAGGCCAACGCATACCTGAAGGCGAAGATCGAGGCCTGTCTGGCGTTTCCATTCTCATGACCCGCACCAAGCGTGTAGACTCTAATGATTCTAATGCTCGCGAAATACTCGTGCAGCTAATGAATGTTGCAAGGGCCAGTGCGGCTAGTGCCAATACCCACCATTATCTGGTGTCAAAGGTCCCCCCACCTCTCTATCCCCAATGCGACCTGAGCCCTGATAAATACCGCAATAGCAGTCCGATGTCGGCATGCTTCATTCCACACTCATCAGCTTATATCAGCTTAGTGCTGCAGAGCCTTTACTAGTAGCAGCCCTTCCACTGCAACTCGCAGGAGATGGTGGCCCTGCAGCCTGTCATGGTCTTCTCCAAGTCCTGGTGCCCCTTCTGTAAGAAGGCGAAGGCTGGCTGCCAAGCCAAGTAGAACCTGGAGAACCAGAAGCGAATCGCCGTGCACAGGAAGCCATGGAACAGCAGGGCATTCGCTTTGGCGTGTGTCACGTGGCATCACCATGCAAGAGTTGCCAGCAGTGGAGCATGCAACACGTAACCATAGGTGACCTAGTCGCTCATTGGAATGAGAGAGTGCCGGACTGATTACTCAGGCTTCACTTGTGCTTTGAACATGCTTTTGTGAAGTTTTAGGTGAGCTGGATCAGCTCGGCTCAGAAGTGGAGGCCGAGGCAGCCAGCAGTTCTGTCCGAAGTTGAGTGACCGCAGTTCGACAGCTGTTGGGAGTGTTTCACCCTGCTTCGCCTTTCCGAGCAGGTTCAGGATATCTTGGCCGGCCTTACCGGGGCCCGGACAGTACCCCGCGTCTTTGTGGGCGGCAACTGCATCGGAGGCGGTATCCTGGCCCGCAACAGTGGTGACACATGGTTGCCAGGCCATGTTGCTGAGTATTGCTGCGCAGTCAGTGCGAGGGCATACCCATACCAGAGTCGCCCTTGCGCTGTCAAGACATGTACAACATGCTGAGGCAGCGGTTGGGGTAAGCGACTGTTGCCACCCCCATCATAGGCACAGACACAGAGAAGCTTGCAGCCGATGGCTCGCTGAAGAAGATGGTAGGCAGGGGCCGGGGCTCGCGGCTGAAGCTTCGGAGGCGGTAATGAGCCTACGTGGGCGGGCAGGTGAAGCTTTGGCTTCCTACAAGAACAAAGTGTCCGGGGCAACTTCGTTCGAGCTGGAGAAGAGCGACGAGGAGTGACCCCTCAGCTAGCATTAAAACGAATGCCAGGTCAAAGAAAGGCTCTGAGTCCAGACTCTGCAAGGGGATGGGCATGGACTTGAGGAGTGGCTCTCGGAGCTGGATTCAGAGAAGTTCCGAATCCTCCGTCGGCGAGGCTTCGAGTAGTCAAGATTCAGACGAAGCGCAAAAACAGATTCATTGCTGCCCTCAGGAACTGAACCTCCTGGGTCACACAAGTACGACAAGTTCCTGCCCAAGGCCGCTCCCCATGCCCCATCCTGGTTGCATGCAGGATGAAGGTTCACGAGGCAGCAAGAGAGACTGAACTGTGTTGGAGGTGGTTGCAAGAAATCTGAGCCCCCTGTTTGGGGTCTCTTAATTCAAAAAATCACAAGAAAGGGGCACCCTTATAGTGCAATGTTGGATAGTTATGAAGCCCCAGTTGCTGTAGGTTGGGCACTTCTCATGTGGCGGCTGCGGCCTTCCACTGTACTCTGCCTCCTCGAAATTTGTGCCTCGGCTCTTGGGCTCCGGCCTTCTGGGCTAGAAGCCTTGTGACATGATCTGAAATTTCTCGGAAAGCAGGAGTAGTATGTGTAGTGTGTAGCACCTTGTTGTGGCCTAAGGCATCGACGTGTGGGTGGCCTGTGTTCGACAAGTGCCAGGATCTCATCCGACAAGTTCCGGATGCACTCATGACGCGACGTAATCGACACTTTCCGTTTGTTTCTACTCCAGTCTCTCCGGGGCAATTTGCATGTCCTCTCCTTTCGCCGAGAAATGTGAGTTAAAAGTCACCACGACACACACTTCATCTCAATGGCGAGGCTATGCCTCCGACGATGTTGGCCAGCATGTCATGGGGCAGCCTGACGGGAGCGGCGCTTTGGAGATCGTGTGCACGCGCTGCGGTTCCCACTTGGGGCACGTCTTCTACGACAGTGTTACGGAGGCCGACCTTTTTCACGTGTAAGGGGGCTACCACGGCTATGCTTCAGCCAGACTCCAGTCATCCCAGAGAGGGGATTGAGGATGTCTTGGAGTCTTGGGTGCTTTGGGGTATGTGCTTGCAACAGGCCAACCCGAATGGTGAGCGACACTGAGCCAACGGGCTCTCCCTGACCTACTCGGAGGGAGAGCCAGAGCTGAAGGACCCCCCCCCCTCAGGATGGATGCGAACAGCTTATCAGCAACTTTGCTTTTGCTTTGCCGTCTAGGCCATTAGACTTGGGGTGTAGCTTTCATACAGCACTGGCACAAGCAAGCCAGAGAAATGATCTCGCGCGTGAGGATCTGAAGGAGGAGAAGATGAGCATCCTGCGGCAGTAGTGCGCATGTACAGGTGGTAGGGACCCAGACTGCAGCAGAGCGTGTAGATAGCGGAATAGACCTGAGATGCAGGCCACTCGGGCCAGCAACAGCAGTGCGATGAGGTCGTGCAAATGAAGCTCCATTCAGCTGCAGCTGGAGCTGTGACCCCCTGTCGGTCCCCGCAACGGGCAAGGAGCAAGACTAGAGAAAGAGGCTGCAACTATTGGAGCTGACACCGCACGGCCTCTCCTTTGCAGGAAGCTGGCTTGCTTGCCTAATTCTTGCCGCTCTATCCTGCACACAATTCTTTAATGGACGAAGTCCACATTTTCGGCAGAACACAAGCAGCTGCTGTTGTCAACTGCTTGATGCCTTATACCACAGTGCCCAGTACGATGTCAAAACGCAATAATAAGTTAAATTAGTGAGATTCTAATAATCCTTGAATGTGATATCTTGTCAATGATGTTTTTGTTATATTGTCTCGATCATTACGTTCAATTTTTCGTAAATCTGTTCATTCTCTTTTCTCTTGTTTTAATTATGTTAGGTTGTCTTGCCTTTCTTTTGCTCTCTAACCTGCACACAGTTCTTTAATGGATGACGTCCACGTTTTCGGCAGAACGCAAGCAGCTGTTGTTGTTAACTACCTTATACCACAGTGCCAAATACGATGTCAAAATATAATAATATCAATTGGGAAGATTCTAATATAGGTTTTATTTAATTCCCAAGTAATTTCTGAGGAAATAATTATTGAAATAAGAAAATAGAAATAGATTTAGATCAAATATATTCATGATATTGATTTTCTTATGAATTTTAATATTTCTGGATTCTTTATTCTAATTTATACAAACATGAAAATTCTTGATTTTTTTAAGTTTTCATGATTATTTTTATTTTTCTAGTTTTTTTTAAATTTGGATTCGCATATTTCTGATTTCTGAAATTTCAAAATTGGAATTTTAATGAAATTTTTTTAAATAAATATTGCAAGAAAAATCTATTCGTATATCGATATATTTATTTTTTGAAATTGATACGAATGATTTTTACGCTTATATGCATAATTTTTTAAAAGATATTCGTATTTCGATATATTTATAGTAAAAATGATGTTTAAGAAAATGGTTTTCTGGATTTAGGATACCCTAAATTTCTTAGATTCCATTATCCATGTTCCCGGCGGGATTTGAGCCTAGGGTAGATTGATTTTCTCTCAACCAAACCCATGTTCAAGGAATGGCCGTGGGAAGGGTTCCCGAATGTGATTCCCACGCGTTTTTGGGGCAGGGTCAGGCCGCAGGCGCGGGGGAGTCACATTTTAGAATTTTTCAGAGCTGAAAACCTCTAGAATGTGATTCCCACGCGCTTTTGGGGTAGGGTGAGGCCATAGGCGCGGGAGAGTCACGTTTTAGAGGTTTGTAGGGCTGAAAATCTCTAGAATGGGATTCCCGCGCGTTTTTTGGGTAGACCCGGCGGATATTGTGGTAGGATTTTTTAGAAACTGACCCCAAATCACTAGGGCACCCTAAGTTTCTTAGCTAGAAGGCAACCGCAAATCGACCAATATTCCCGGGTCTAGGGACTCAATTTCTTAAAAAATAATTTCTTATACAATGATTTTATTCATATTTATCACATTGATAATGAAGTATGAAAAGGAATTATTTTCGATTCGATATTCTATTAATATGAGAATGATGGATGAATATATGATGTGGGTGATAAATTATAAATTTCGAATAATATGATGTGGCTAATAATGGAAATTTGAAAAATAAATGAATTTCAGAAGTGAAATGGGAAAGTATAGTATTATGAATGATAAAGATAGGAATAGGAATTTTATTCATGAAAATTAAATGAGATGAATTACGAATGATTTTCAATTCTATCATTACGAAAATTCAAAATCTCAATTATATGTATTTCAAATATCTATATTTTGTAATTTTATCAGATTTCATTCTTCATATCCAATTATTAATTCTCGAAATGATTGATGATGAATTCAGAATTTTTCGAATTGAAATTATTTTTCTCATTTTTATCTTAAAATTTCTTTTTGAATATGATATTTCTCTATCGATCGCCTTATCTAATCCCATATATAGAATTTAGATTATCATTTTAAAATCAACCTTCTTGGCAGGATTGGATTCTATTGATCAATTCTTCAATTTGATGATTAGATGGAAAGGGAGAGATCAAGAAAAGATGATATTGATATCTTTATATTATTGACGATATCAATGACGCAATAAATATTATCTATGTCCCATCGTATTTATGTTTCGGGGAATCGATGATCATTATCTTCCAAATAAGGGGGATGGAAGGAGATTTTCTGGCGATATTCTTCGTATTCTCGTAATTCGGGGTGATGGCGGATCTTTTCCCTTGAGAATATGAGGAATAAATGGGATCTTATCCGGAAGAAGATTCTGATATAATTCGTCTGATATCTCCGAGATATATTTCTTCTAGATATTTAATTCGTATTTCGTATTTTCGGGCGTAGAAATCATTTATATCGATTATTAGATATTCTTTTTAGAAATATCAATAATAATTCGATGAATCTTCTCTTTTATAGATCATAGTCGTTCGATCGAAAGGGATCCAATGATTTCTAGAAAGAATTTATGAATTGATATCTTAAATATTCATAAATATAAGAAATTTTGAAATGGACCCATATATATATATATTTCTAAATCTATGAATCAAGAATGGTCGATATGATATAAGACCCTGGAAGAAAAAAATGACTTTAGATTTCAAATAAAAGAGATATCATTGGTCCAAATTAATTGGTATCCTCATTCGAGATTCGAATATAAGAAAAAAGATAGATAAATCGGTCGGTTAATTTCAAGAATTTATTTGATTCTAATGACCCCAATTGAAAATTTAATTTCAATCATATTTTTTAAATTATCTATTTCTAAGATATTCCAAAATAATACGACGTACCTCGAATAGACGACGCCCAATGGCAAGAAGGATCGTCTCGATCGAATTGGGAGAAAAAATACACGCCTTACGATTGAGATCATCCCCAACCAATATCTTAATATGAAAATAATCTCCTATACGAATAGGACCACGACCCCCCTCCACGTAGGACCGCTCCGCCGGCGTGAATCCCATCGTAAATTGCCCGAGACGTGGGCAGGATTAGGAAAACAACGAACAATGGTCGGGGTCTCTCATATAGATTAGGGGAGGACGAGGATTTCTAGACTTAATTTTGATTTTAAATGTTTCCTTACCTTAGGATCCTTATATACGATATAATTATGAAATAGTTATAAGAGCCTAAACCCTAATCCCTAACCCCTCACCCCTAAACCCGACCACACGAGACCCCAAACCCATGTTTTTCTCCCTCGTTTACCAATTATTTAATTCCATCGTAGATAGCTCTATAATCAAAAAGAATAATCTCAATATCAAATTCTCCTATGAAAAGAGAATATTAATATTAGCTTTTATAATGAATATTATGAAGTATAGAGAGAAATGAAAATCGTAATATTAATATAAATGAAATATGAATAAAGTGAGTATTCATTCGTATTTATTTCGTGAATTATAAATTAATGTACGAAGGCGCCTTTCGATTGAAAAATCAATCATCATCTCAATATGAAAATACTAGAGGGGACCCGTCGATTCCATCGACGGCATATCCGCCTACTAAGTAGAAATAGATATACGTTAAAACTCTGAAAAAGTGCGGACAAATAAAATATCCAAGTATTTTCGGGATCTCTATATAGATATTTGAGAGTCTGACGTGTGAGCGTGGTGGGTAAGAATTTATTTAGTAAGAACTTGAATGAATGATTTAATGCGAAGGTAAGATTTAAGGATTACGATTTATCCTCGGGAGGGCGGGGGTCGGGTGGCCATGGAACGGTGCGTCCCACCCGCCGCAGAGGATTCTTTCTTTTGGTTTTGGTTGTGGAAGGACGTGCTTTGGATAGGATTTGTGTTGGGTGTTTTGCAGATAGGATGCAGGTCTTGGTTTGAAAAGGTAGACCAGGTTCTTGCTGCTAAACGCTTGGGGGGGCGGTGTTCTTGTTGGAAGGGATGCAAGCGTAGAAACGGATTGCTCATTTTGGCTCTTTGGTGCCTGAGTTCGTTGATTGGAGGAAATTGTGTGGAATGGGGTCATCTTTCCCCGCCGTTCCCATATCCTCATGTGTTTCCGACTTGGGATAATGCTCGTGCTAAAAGCCGTAGACGTTCGGCGTATCGATGTCATTGGGTTTCGCCCCAGCACTTGTTCTATTTGCAGCACTTGCGTTCGTGCGCTGCTTCAATTTGGGGACATTTTAGGGCGAGCAACGCTGGGATGCCCATCTGTCTCTTTTTGCCGGGATTGGACCAATTGATGAATCGGCTCGTCGCTCTGCCTCTCTTGGCTCAGAGCTTCTACTTTGCCGTGTTTTGGCTTTGGAATCTGCAGAGAGGTGATTGGTTGAAGAGCGCAATCTGTGGAGGTGCCGTGGTGTTGTGGGGTCGGGACCATCATTTCAGGGCGCCGATTTGTCATGTTGTGTCGGTGCTCGGGGGTTGGTATTTGAGTCAGGGTATGACGTTTATGATTCGTCTTTTCCTTCTCGGACTTGTGGGGCTTTACCCAGCTTTTCCACAAGGATCCTTTCCATCGCTGCTGCAAGGTAGTGCGAGTATGGAGATTGATGAAGTTGAAGATGTGGCCATGCCATCGGCGATGCCGCTCATGGATCCCCCTCCTTCGGCGGCTGAAGTTACGTTGGCGGGACTATTCGGATGTAGTATCGGTGATATCCGGAGTCTTGGGGAGGGGGATGACAGCGGAATCTGCCGGGACCCAAGGGCTTCGCAGGAATGGTACTGTCTTGTTTCAGGATGCGCTCGTAGTCGAGGAAA